>CAUYPK010018464.1:0-15417 GCA_963574355.1 Loris lydekkerianus
CTTTTGCTCAGGCTGTTCTCAAACTCCTGAGCTCAAGCAGTCCATCAGGTTGGCCTCCCAGAGTGCTAGAATCACCACACCCAGCCTACAAACCAATTTTTAGTAACTGAGAAGCAGAGTATATTAAGTTATAGAAGGAAAAGACAACCTGAACCAATAATAATGCAAGGTTTAATCAATATTATAAGATAAATACCGTATATACTCGAGTATAAGCTGAGTTTTTTCGGCACAAAATTTGTGCCAAAAAACCCGAACTTGGCACAAATTTTGTGCTGAAGAAACTCGGCTTATACTCAAGTATATACAGTAATAATTCACCATCTCAATAGACAGAAACATGATAATCTCTATGTATGCAGAATAAATAATTGACAAAATTTAACATCCATTTATTTTAAAAATGCTTACCAAACAAGAGTAAAAAACTTCTACTAGCATTATATCTGGTAATGTTAATAGACTAAATGCTTTCTTCTTGATATTGGGACAAGAGAAAGCAAAAATAAAGACTTATATTTGATATTTTGTTTGAATTAAGATACAGCCAGTGCAATAGGAAAAGAAGAAAAATTAAAGACAGAAATATCAGAAGGGAAGGGAAGAAGTGATTTTATTTACAACTGATCTGGTTGTTAATATAGAAAAACTACAAAAAAATCTTCAAAAAAGCTATTAAAACTAGTAAGTAGGTTTGGTAAGTTTGCAAAATCTAAGGTCAGTAATAATATCAAATATCTTTCTACATTATGCAAATTAACAGTTTGAAGTTGAAATTAAAAGAAAACACTAATAGTTATGGTGTCAAGAAAAAGAAAAATCTTATTGGTAAATCTAATAATATATGCTCCAAACTTGTATGTTAAAACCTACAAATTATTGATGAAAGAAATAATGGAAGACTTAAATTATAAAGAAAATTTACCATATCTATGGATTGGAAGATTCAACATAACATCAATCAAAATCTAATTAGGTATATTCTGTAGATATTTGCAAACTGATCCTAATATTTATATGCAAAACTTAAATGAGGTAGAATACACAAAATGTTTGCAAATAAACTTGGTTGGAGCACACATATTACCTTACTTCAAGACTTAACACAAATGTACATTAATTAAGAAATTATGACATTGACCTAAGAATAGACAGGTTGACAGAATCAGCTATAGAATTTAGAAGTCAGACACACACAGATATGGTCATTTTAGTTTTGATGGAGATCCTAAGTTAATTTAATAGAAAAGAATAGTTTTTTCAACAAATTGTAGTGGAGTAAATGCATAAACTTTAAAAAGATAGAAAGAATAATATCTCATATCTACACTATACAGACAATATTCAACACAAAATGATTCAAACATAGAAATGTAAAACATAAAACTACACAAAGTTTGAAATAAATATAGAAACATTTTGTGATCTTTTGCTAATCAAAGAACCACAAAACCACACAGGAACATTGCAAAATTAAATGCTTTGTGGATTATGAAGGTCCAGATGATATTTGAAAGACACTGTGAAGAAAATTAAAATATTCGCCATAGACTAGGAAAAATATATATAAAAATACAGTGGATAATGTATTAATGTCCAAAATACATAATAATTTTATATACCTAAAACATATACAGGGTCTGGCACAAATAACACCCCTTTTTTCTAACAACCTACAGAAGGTACAACTAAGGCCAAAAGATGATACAGTTACATGAATCAAAATAGTAGGGTTTTTGTCATTTCATGTTTCCCCACCAATTTCTATGTTTTATAGTCATTTATATAATAGTATTACTTCTGCCAGACCCTATATATCTCATCAACTCAGAAACAAGGTGAAGACTTCAACAGTTTAGCACAAAAGTAGACCAACTGCACGTAGGTATGAGACAATATTCACTATTATTTTATAAGAGGAGTGCAAATTGAAATCACAATGAAATATTGCAATATGTCTATCATTATAACTAACACTGAAAAAAATCAGAAAATATCAATTGCTAGAGAATATTTGAGGCAACTAGAACTCTTATATGTAACCAGTAACAGTGAAACACAATTCAGATACCTTGGAAAACAGTTTAGCCGTCTCTTCAGAAGTTAACATTTGCTTATTCTATATTTGCTTATATCTGCCAATAATGAGTTTAGGTTTTTTTGCTAAAGACAAATGGAAAAGACACTGTGCACTAACCACTTCACAAATATTTACGGGAGCTTTATTTTAACAGTCCCAAACTAGAATCAGCCCAAATACTCATCAACTGGTAAATGGATCATGGAATGCACATGTGCAATGGAATATTATTTAGCTGTTTTTAAAAAGGAACTATGATACATGCAAAAAATAAGGATAAATCTCAAAAGTATGTAAAGAGAATAAAACCTAAGCAAATGCTACAAGATGTTTGATTCTATTTGTGTGGATTTCTTTCAAAGGTAAAATCACAGACGTCAATATACTTCTCAGTAGTGGAGAGGGAATAGAGTTGAGGGAAGGAATTTGACTGCTAACGAGAAAATGGGACTTGGTCAGGGTGATGGGCATGTTCTACATCTCAGCTGAGAGGATGTTTATGCACATTATTTTAAACATTTGTCAAACAAAACTCATAAACTATTCAATAAAAATGGTAATTTTTTTTTCTATATGTAAATTATGCCAAGTAAATCTTAATGAAAAATATTGATGGGGCATCCTTGTGATGTGCTCTGAGCCGCTGTTAAGTCTAGGTGTTCTTTCCCTTAGATTTCTGAGGGAGATAGCTCATTTTCCAGCTTTCATTCATTAGATTCTGTCTTTTTTTAGGGATGTGATATCAATATAGACAGAGTTATTATGATATAACTTGCTGAAACTTTAGGATTATCCCAAAAGACCTCAGGATTGCAGGTGTTACACTTTGAAGGAGGGAAGAGAAGGCCCAATACCATCCTGCGTTGCCTTCCTGACAAGACCACATATGCCTTGATAGCCATTAAAATCCTGTTTATTCAGTTTTATATTGTACCCTGTGCCCTTCCAGCTGTAATTTTCAACCATTCTAGTTCATATAATGCTCATTTCGCATTTTTATTTTCTTTCTTTTAGTCACTTTATTAAATACTACCACACAGTTTTATTTGCTGGATCTGTGTTTGGCTTTCTTAACTATAAGCTACTAATAAGCCCACTGTTTAATTACAAAATATGTCTATAAATACATTTTAAAAACATTTATTGCTTCTCTGAGAGAAATAAAAAACAAATAAATGTATTTAATTATATGAAGACAAGAGGAGAATTAAATCTCTTTGCTATTGTATTTTATTACACATGTATCTGACTCTTCCTACACAGGCCCTCCCGCTGACAAATCTCAACTGGTTCCTGTAACTAAATAGATGTGCTTCCTAATGAGATTTCTGGGCCTCAACTTACTGGGTAGACTATTCAGCCCAGTTGAACATTTACAATTCCATTGGAGTATGTTTGAGATAGGCACAACTTGTTAAAAGGTTCCAAGACTCCAACCAAGGTCTCTGACAAAAACAGAAAACAAACAACAGTAAAATAGTTAAGAACAGCAAGAGCCAAGATGGGGAGATAAATGACCTGTGCTCCTCCAAGTAGCTTATTATACCTTGCTTATAAAGTCTTACCACCCTAAAAGAGAATCCCAGCACTGCTGTGATGGTTTACAATCACCATGATAACCCCAGAAGTTACCTTATATGGTCTGAAAAGAGGAGGAACCTCGAATTTCGGACAATCTCCCCCATCCCCCATTTTCTCAGAAAAACAAGAATATTTCACCCTTGTTTAGCATATAATCAAGAGGTAGCCATAAAGAGGCTTGCAGGCAAGTGCATAGCTGCTACTCTGTCTGTGGGGTAGCCTACTGGCTGTTTGTTTAATAAATGTTTGCACTTCCAACTTAAGACACAATTGAATTCATTCCTGCAGGAAGTTAAGAACCCTCCTGGCCTTCAGTCTGGACCCCAGTTTGGGGGTCCACTTTCCATTGTCATGTATTTGCCCTCAACCCAAATGTGTTTCTGTTCTTTTTTCCATTGTCTGCAATTTGGCAATAGAGGTTCCATCACTCCTAAATTTCTGTGCATTTTCCAAAGGCCATTTTCCATTTTGACCTAAAAAACATAATGAACTAAAAATGCACAGCCAAAACTCAGTGTGGCTATACACTATATCCCCCTATCCATCCAATACAATAACACACTAACCCCCCCTTAAAAATTATATTTTATATTACCTTACTTTATTAAAAACAAATATTGCTGTAGACTCTTATTACACTGATTTGGAAAACAAGGTTGCTTTTAGTGGCACTTCAGAGGATAAAATAACAGGAAGAAGAGAATAATGCTAAATCCTCTCAAGTTTGGCCATATTTGTTATCTATAAGGTGAATTATATCACAAAAAAGTTTATTAGGTTAAAAGAGCAGACAGTTAAATCTATAGAAGCAACCCAATTTTGTTATTCTTTTCAATTTGTGATAGATGATCTAAATTTTTAAGGCTTTCGTGACTCATCTAAAATTTTAAACATGAAACAAGCAAACAAACAAAAACCCCTAAAGGACCCAGAATTAACACTGGGGATGAGAGGTTCCAATGATTAATATAAATAACCATTCACTGGAGGACATATTTTTAAATGATTTGCAATGTGAATAAGTTCTCTGTAAATTTCCTATTAATTTTTAAAAGTATGTATTTTATTATTAGCTGATTATTAAAAAAACAAAAAGGTGCAACCATTTACAAGTATTGCAAATATATGTATTACTAAAAATATTATCTGCCTTTTTTTCTAGAGCTAATTCTAGAAATTGTGCTATGGAGAATTTTATTTTATTTTTATTGATATGAATATGTCATATTCATATGCAGCCTCTTGCTTTCATTAAGATATTTTTCTCTTACACCTACTTTAACTTTCTTTTAGATTTATTATTTAATTCATTTGGAATTTAACATCATATAGTCTTTATTTATTTATTTATTTATTATTATCTTTTTTTTTTTTTTTGCAGTTTTTGGCCAGAGCTAGGTTTGAGCCCACCACCTCCAACATATGGGGCTGGTGCCCTACTCCTTTGAGCCACAGGTGGTGCCCCATTTTTTTTTTTTTTTTTTTTTTCTATTGAAAGAGATTTATTGTTTTAACATATTGCAAAATCATTAGTGTTGATTTTCAGGTTTCAGCACTCATTAGTATAAACATTTTTTTCTCTTTGTATTTATTTTTATATTTTCTCTCCTTTTACTTTTTGTCTTAGATTAGGTTAGTAGATAGTTTTTATATATCAGTGTATGCTTTTTTTTTGTATTAATGGATTTTACATGTGAGAATAATAATGATAAAACATGATCAAAAAAAGAAAGTTCCCTGTTTATTCCTTCCTGTTTACTTCACTGATCAAAAGTCATTATTCTTTGTTCTGTTCACTTTATTTCTTTCCTTTTTTTAAACAAATAATTTTGTATGTGAGTTTAAAGAATTTACAGTTCATGTAAACCATATATTTATTCATTTCAATGAATAAATAGAACAATTATGGGGATTTGGGGGATGTTACTAAAGGTAAATAACTTTTCTATGTGATATTTTGCTGTTTTGCTTTCTGTGCCTACTTGCCTATTGGTTTGTGTTCATTAATACACAACATTTTATAGGAATTCTGTTAAATACCCTGAATTTCATTCCTCCGCTGGTTACAGTGTTGCAAGTGTCTTCCGGCCACTGGCTGCTCCTTGTAAGGATCTGTTCATAGTCAGAACAGTGAAAGACATTCTTGAAACAAATAAATTTTCAGTCATTTTCTTTACATTACCATTTTACATTGTGTGTCTTGGTTAACAAATTATCCCATAAAGATTTGATCTCATCCCTATAGTTACCTATATTCCTTCTATAGTTGTTCAAGTCTGACTTTAACATTCATGTATGTCCAAAATCCCGTGGACTGATTTGAAAATGTGGGCATAGGAATATTTGTGTGAGGCAGTGGTTGAATTTCATTTTATTTGTAAATATAGATATCAGTTTTTCTGGCATGATTCATTGAAACATCCAATATTTTCCTATATTCTATCATGTCAAAATTCTGGATCTTGTTTCTCATCTCCCTGTTATGTTTCCATAGGTCTTAAAAACAATCTCAATTTACTACATAAAAGTATTGCACAACTTTTGATGGCTGTTTTATACATTAGATGTTTTCTAATATGTAAATTAGAATATATGTAATGGCATATATTATTGCATTTTCTAAATATTTTTACTAGCAAATAGAGACATACTTCATCTGAGAATAGTGATACTAAATTTTTTATGAATCTATATACTCTAATTTTTAGGGCAATTTTATATTTACAGAGGAATTGAGTAGATAGTTGTCATGCATCCCTTTACTCTGCACAGCTGCTGCTAGTATTAAGGATTTACATTAGTGTAGCATACATGTTACAATTAGCAAGCTGATAGTAATCCATTTTTATTAAATACAGTTTACTTTATTCAGATTTTCTTACCTTTTACCTAATGCTCTTTTTTCTGTTCTACAATCCCATTCAGGATATCACATTGTATTTAGTTGTTATGTCTTCTTAGTCTCTTCTGGTCTATACCATTTTTTTTCAGACTGTAATTGTTTTTGATGACCTTGATATTTGTAAAGAACACATTTTCAGATGGAATATGTCTGATTTTCTGTTGTTTTCTTACTATTAGATAAGGGTTATAAATTTTTTGTAGAAGATTCCAGAGAAGAGGTGCTATTTTCATTATATTGTATTTATTTATTTTTAGAGACAGAGTCTCATTTTGTCAACTTCGGTAGAGTGCCGTGGAGTCATAGCTCACAGAAACCTCCAGCTCTTGGGCTTAAGCGATTCTCTTGCCTCAGCAATTCTACTTGCCTCCCTGAGCAGCTGGGACTACAGGTTCCCACCACAACGCCTGGCTATTTTTGGTTGCAATTTGGCCGGGTCAGATTTTGAAACCGCCACCCTCTGTATATGGGGCTGGCACCCTGCTCACTGAGCCACAAGCGCTGCCTCATTATATTATATTAAGAAAACATACTGTCTGCATGATTTATGATTGTGGACATTGAGCTTAATAACCCAGCCAGAGTAGTGTAGTAGTTTTTGTCAGGTTTATCCACTTTGAAGTTATACCCCCAACTTCTTTTCTATATTTTTATTTGGAAAAATTTCACTATCTATAGCCCCCAGTTAAGGAGTAGGAAGTTGTGCTTAACCTCCTTTAGACAAGATTATCTACATAAATTATTTAGAATACTTTGGCACGAGAATTTTGTCTCTTTTCTCACACTTACATATTTATTTAATAATTTATTTATATTACTAATTATTCATAAATGTTTTTATGCTTTGGGTTACAATCTAATAGTACTTTATTTTTTGCACCAAATTTTTGAGATTTTGCCTTTGGGAACTCTTTCAACTATACCCTGGACATAATCTTGTTATATATTTTTTACCTTTGTCATGCTTTGATGTCATAGTTAAGAAGTCTTTACTCAACCCAAAGTCAGAAATAAATTTTTCTGTGCTTTCTTAAGAAGTTTAGAATTTGAGCTCTTAAGTTTGGCTCCCAAGGTATTTCTAGTTATTTGTGTTTTTTTGGTATTAAGTCAAACTATAATTGTATTTATTCTTTCTTTTGGATATGGAATAAACATTGTCTTAGCAGATTGTTATCATATACTCCTATTCCATTATCTTAGAACCAATTTTTGCTGAAAACTAAACATGAGTGTAAGGAATTATTTCTGGGCTCTCTATTCTTTTCTACTGATATACTTTACAAAGTCTGACAATTAATTTGTGAACTTTCCACTGTGCATTTACATTGGTAGCAGTGTCTAAACAACTCAGTAGGTTTCAAAACCTCAGTATACCAGTGCCTCACAGCTGTGTTCCTACTGACATGTGGCGATGTCTTGCTGAGTAGTGTTCACTATTGTTGTGTGTTGTTGCATGCCGTTGCAAGAATGTTGGAGCTTTAATAAGAACAATGAACAAACATTCATAAATTTATTAAACTTGTCAACAGTGGAAGTGAAACCAGGAACATGTTAGTCCAAGTTTATGGGGATAATGCCATGAAGAAGTTACATGAGAAGTTACATTAACTTCTAATATTGCAGGGTGCAAATGGATCATATGTTTTCCTGAGAGGAGAGAAAGCATCATTGATGAAGAGAGGTCAAGGCAGAAATTAATGAACACAACTGAAAAAAAGTTGCAAAACTTTGTTAAATTAGTGCATAATTTTCGGCTGACTGTGAGAAGCATGGCAGATTACATAAACATGAATAGAGAAACAGGAAAATCTTAGCTAAACATCTTGGCCATCAACTTATGGCTCTTGCATCACAATAATGCACCAACTCACACAACACTGTATGTGAGGTGGTTTTTAGCCAGGAAACAAAGAACTGTATTGGAACACCCTCCCTACTCACCTGATCTGCCTCAGTGACTTTTTTCTGTACCTGAAAATAAAAGAAATATTGAAAGGATGACATTTTGATGACATTAAGTACATCAAGCATAATATAATGACAGCTGTGATGGCCATTCCAGAAAAGAGTTCCAAAATTGCTTTGAAGGGTGGACTAGGCTGTGGCATTCATGTATAGTTTCCCAAGGGGAGGACTTCAAAGGTGATCATAGTGGTATTCAGCATTGAACCATGCAGCACTTTTCTAGGAGGCGCTCATAAACTTAATTGTCAGACCTCCTATATCTATTCTTACACAATCTTTGGTATCAGTCATCTTATGTCCTCCAACTTTATTCATCTTCAAATCATTTTGAAAAATACAGGGTGGTCATAAAGTTCATGTGCAATTTAAAATTGTGTACTCAACTATGATTAACAATAAAAAAATAAAAATAATAAATAAAAATTAAAAAAATAAAAATAAAAAAAGAATAAAATTGTGTACTATTTTAAATCACACACAAACTTTATGGCCACCCTGTATAGGTCCTTTGTATTTTCATTTACAATTTGTAATTAGCATATAAAGGCATATAAGTTTTTATGAAAAACACTGCTACTTTTTTTATAGTTTTTACACAGAAAGTATAGACAACATTCTAAAGGATTATTATTATTTTAAGAATACTGAACTTTCCTGTCTATTAACATGACCTATCACTCGATTTTCTTAGTTTCTTAATTTCTTTCATAGAGCTTTATAGTTTTCAGTGTACCAGTCACCACATATTTGTTAGTTTTTAATCCTATTTTGTTCTTTTTGATGGTATTTTTAATGAAGTTATTATTTTTAAAATTTTGGTCTGGATTCTCTGTTGCTAGTTTATAGAAAAATGTTGATATTACATGTTTGTATGTTGATCATGTACCCTGTGAGTTTGTTATACTCACTAGTTTGTTCTAATAGTTTTATTATGTTTAATCTTTTAAAATATATTACTTGGATCTGACCGATAAATCATGTTGCTTCTGCATAAAGATAATTTTACTTCATTATTTCCTATCTGTATGTCTCCTATTCCTTTCTCTTCATTATGGCACTAACTCTAACGTCCAGTAAAATGTTGAACAGAAGTAGTGAGAACACATCTTGCTTATTGCTGTTCTTAGAGGAAAGTGTCTAGTTTTTATTCCTCTCTTTTTTTCTTTTCCTTTCTTTTCTTTCTTTTCTTTCTTTTCTTTTTTTTTATAGAGCTCTTCAAATACAGAATTTCTTTTTGGGGTATTTTATTTGTGACTTCTATCTCTCTTTGAGATTTCCTATGTTTGCGTGTGCATGTGTATGTTTAGTTATTCTATTTTCATTTAAAATTTTTTTAATTCAGTTTTTAAAATTCTTTGAATGCACAGTAGCACCTCTATAATGTGACCACCCAAAAGACTTCACAAACTTGTCAACATATGGAGGTGATCCCCACAAGGAATTAGGCCTACTGTACTGGATACATACATATGGTGCATGCCTGGTCCATGAAAATTAGATCAACTTTGGGAGGCAGTCAATGTAGAGGGCTGGTTAGCTATCAAGATTCTATTGTACTTATTTGTTTTCTACCTTTGGCCAATTTCCAGAGTCCTAAAATGGTTGTTTTTGACATTTGCCTTTTTTAAAATATTTATGTATTTATTTATTTATGGAAAAGATTTGATGAACTTTTTGACTCCACAGCTAAAAGTTTGCACTTGTTAAGTTCTGAACATGACATGTTTACTTTCTTAGCGTGGATTCCAAGGGCTCCTGAAGGCCTGAGGCAAAGCTCATGTGCTATATGAGTGAAAGACATTCTAGAAGGGGAAAAATGAGGAAAAATAAACTGTGGTAAAAAATAATTTACATCTAAACTGTCATCAATTGCTATCTATAGGACTGGTGTTCAATCATGCAGAATAATGTTTAAAAAATAATACAAATACCCACATCCCAGGAAAGTCTGTCCATGGGAAGAATTAATTCCTTCTTGTTCTTGTTCAAAGGTTCATGCCATGGAGAATTTTGTTTTTCACACTTTAAACCTCTGCAGAGAAAAATTTTCACCCTCAACAAGGAAGACTTAGGGCAGAAAGTTAAGAGATACATGGCACAGAGAGAGGAGAGGAGCTGTCATTAGAGTCTGTATAAGGTTGACCAGTGCCAAGCACAGATGTCCACCATTCACCATAGCTAAAGAAGAGTGTACATCCATGGCCCCAGGAAAAGTGAGGCTGAGGTGCTCTGAAGTGGTACCTAAGAGGTGGTCACAATGGCTGCTCTTTCCTTTTCCTAGAATTTTGACCATATTGTGTGCTCTCTCCTACTCCCAACCATTCTGTATTATTAGAATTTAGATTAATTTATTTTAAGGTTGATAGATTTATAGTCTATAATTTTTGTATTCTATAATTTTAGCTGGAGCACCTAGGTCACATATTTATTATAATTTTTCTATATTTGAATTATTTTCTATGTTAATTGTGTGCACTATGCTTGCTGTTTATCAAATATTTAATTTTTATCTCTTCTTGCCTTTTGAATTTTTGAAAATTATTTTCTATTCCTTCCTAGTTCAGAAGTTAATCTCTACACAAATTTTGCAATACATATCAAAAAGATAAGGTGGAACTTACTTTGATTAAACAATTGGAACTCCAGATGTAACCTAAAGAGTACATGTATTTCTTTCACAACTACTGTGGCATAGATTCTAGAGCTTGGTTTTTATCATCAGAGGTTAAGCAGTTACTAGAGACAACAGACCAGTTTTTGCAGTTGGGTGTTACTTTTGGCTACATGGTTTCTTTGTAGCATCTAACCTGGACAGTGGCCTCCAAGAGACTCTGAAAATTACCATATAATCTTTACCAGACTCCCATTTGCTGATGCTTGCTCTCTTGAGAAGTGAATTCTTTCTGAATCTAAGAACCCTGATGAAATAAATAAATATGCATGCTTTGTTGTCTGAGATACACACTTTTCTAAGTATTCTATTGTTAATATTATATCACATTATAGTTCTTGCTTGTTTGGCCCATTTAATCTTAAATTTTATTCTGTCTGATGCTGATTTTGTGACTCCTGCTTTTGTAAGGTATGTGTCTATCTGTTTTGTATCTCTTTTAATGACCTTTCATTTTTATCCTTCCTTTAACAATTTTTTTTAAACATGTTTCTCATAAACAACATATGAATACATTTTATTCATTAACTCACTTTGATAGTATTTGTCTTTTAATAGGAAAATATAGTCCGTTCATAATTAATGTACTTGGCCAATATATCTTATTTCTCGATTTTATTTTATCTTTATTATTTCTTTCATTTTATTTTACCTTTTTTACAACTTCCCTTGTTGTCATTGGCTTAATTTTGTAATTATGTATTTATTCCCATTTTCCTTGTTAACTTGAGACTTCGGTCGGCTGTGTTTTCTAAGTTAAGTACCATCTCTTTTTAATGTATCTAAGCAAACTTACATATCTATGAAATTATATGGAATTAAGAGACCAAATATTTTCCCTACTGTACTGTTTCCTTTTTCCCTAGTTCTATCTTACAAGGTTTTAACCTTCTAATTTCCTCTCTGTAGGAACAAAACATGAGAGCAATTAATGGGTTTTGTTTAATTCTTCATTCTCCAAACATGCTTTCTATATCCCTCTCTGCATCATCTGGGGTTTGTGTGTGAGTCCTTCCTGGAATCATTTTCTAGGTGGACTTATTTGGGTGTTATATTCTCTGAAACACATATTGGAAAATGCAAATATTTTCTCTTACTTATCTGGAAAAGCAAATAATATCTGGAGAATTATCATGTGTGTTCCCACATGATTCTCTTTGTGGGACATAGAGATTATTCTTACAACTTTTACTTCCCAATATCAAAATGAGAAATCTCATGTCAGTTCAATTTCCTTTTATTTATAAAGAGTTGTTCCATTCTATCCGGAAAATTATAAAATTTCCTCTTTTCCTTTAGACTTCAGAATTATAATGTGGAATGTCTAAGAATATGTCTTTTACCATCAATCTTCCCTTGAACTCAGTGATATTCTTATTAATATAACCACAGACCCATGTCTTTTTTTAGCTGAGGAAACTAATGCCTCTTTATTTAATTTTATACACACACGCACACTTGCATGCAGAATGTTAGATACATTGGCTATTTTACCGAATTCTAATTCAATTCTCAGCAGATACTATTCACTATTTTCAGTCCCTCGAAAATAAGTTTCTGTTTTAGAGAAATGCAAATCAAAACTACTTTGAGATATCACCTAACCCCAGTAAGAGTAGCCCACATAACAAAATCCCAAAACCAGAGATGTTGGCGTGGATGTGGAGGAAAGGGCACACTTCTACACTGCTGGTGGGAATGCCCACAAATATGATCCTTCTGGAAGGATGTTTGGAGAATACTTAGAGACCTAAAAATAGACCTGCCATTCAATCCTATAATTTCTTGAATAGGTTTATACCCAGAAGACCAAAAATCATAATATAACAAAGACATCTGTACCAGAATGTTTATTGCAGCCCAATTCATAATTGCTAAGTCATGGAAGAAGCCCAAGTGCCCATCGACCCACAAATGGACTAGAAAATTGTAGTACATGTATAACATGGAATATTATGCAGCTTTAAA
The DNA here is from genome assembly GCA_963574355.1 of Loris lydekkerianus. Lineage (NCBI taxonomy): Eukaryota > Metazoa > Chordata > Mammalia > Primates > Lorisidae > Loris > Loris lydekkerianus. The sequence goes on from CAUYPK010018464.1 coordinate 13,168, forward strand.
GAAAGATGGGGACTTTACCTCTTTCATGCTTACATGGATGGAGCTGGAACATATTCTTCTTAGCAAAGTATCTCAGGAACGTAAGAAAAAGTATCCAATGTACTCAGCCCTACTATGAAGCTAAACTATAGCTTTCACATGAAGGCTATAACCCAACTATAGCATAAGACTATAGGGAAAGGGCCAAGGAAGGGGAAGGGAGGGGGGAGGTTAGGATGGATGGAAGATAACGTGTGGGGCCACACCTACAGTGCATCTTAGAATGGGTACAGGTGAATCTTACTAAAGGCAGAATACAAATGTCTACATATAATAACTAAGAAAATGCCATGAAGGCTATGTTGAACAGTTTGATGAGAATATTTTAGATTGTGTATGAAATCAGCACATTGTGCCCCCTTGAATGCACTAATGTACACAGCTATGATTTAACAATAAAAAAAGAAAAAAAATTGATTAACAATTATTAATATGTACATATAATTAAATATTATTCAACCATAAAAAGGAATAAAGTACTGATACATGCTATAAAAATATATATTTTTTCACTTGGTTTCCAGGACACCAAGTTTTCTGGCTTTCTTCCTATACCACTGCTTAGACTCTTTCTCAGTCCCTTTTGTTGGTTTCCTCTCATTTCCCCAATCTTTATGTGTGAGGGGCCCAGGTTTCAGTCCTTGGATCTCTCCCCTTTTCTATTTATACTCAGTTCATTTGAATTTATTTACTCTATGGTACATGTATATCTCTAGCCCTGTCCTCTCCCTGAACTTCTCAGCCTCTCCCTTTAGATGTCTAATAAATATCTTAAGCTTAACATGCCCAAAACTAAGCTCCAGATCTTCCCCTCTCCCTCTACACAAAATAATCTGTTCCCCAGGCAGCCTTTGCCTTGTAATTAGCAAAAACTCCATTCCTCCAAATTTCATGCCAAAAACCTTGGAGTTATCACTGACTCCTCTTTTGCTCTCATATACCACATCCAACCTATCAGAAAATCTTGATGGTACTATCTTAAAAATATTTCCAGAATCTGACCACTTTCCACCAACTTTACTATCAGTTACCACCCTTGTCCAAGTCATTACCATCTCTTTTCTAAGTGTTACCTTAGCCACCAACAGGCTCCCTGCTTCTGCCATTGCCTTCTACAGTCCATTATTCAAGCAGAAACTAGAGAAATCCTTTTAAAATTTCAATCAGATAACATCACTTCTCTGCCCAAGACTGACTTCTCATCTACCTCCAAAGAAAAACCAGTATCATTACAATAGCCTCACAAAGTCTTACTCAATCTCACCTTTGCTCCCCATCCAATATAACACTTCCTCCTTCCACACAGTCTCTGGCTACTCCTAAGAACATGAGAAAGAATCCCATCTGAAGCTTTTGCACTTGCTGAAACACTCTTATCTCAAATACTTGCATGGATTACCCTCTCACAGTCTCCCAGTCTTTACTTAAATGTTATCTTCTCCATAGTCATTGCTAATGACCTGATTTAAAATTACAGCCTTACCCCACCTCCAATATTCCTCTATCTCCTTTTCATGCCTTATTATTCTCCACATGACTGATCAACATCTAATATGTTATGTATTTTACTTATTTCTCTTGTTCATTTTACATCTTCCCTCCAGACCTTAGTTGAGCAAGGAGAATTTTAGTGTTCATCCAGAGCTATATATGCATTTAGTGAATATATAAAAAGGTACAGAGAAAACTAAATAAATAAAAAATTAAAAAATAAAAATAAATAAAAGTATTTTTTTAACACTAAGGTGAAAACATGAGCAAGAAAGTAAAAGTAATGATGCATTACATAAGTCAGCCACATTAGTTCTCAAATCTGGCTGCACATTACAAGCAACTGGAAAATGTTTTTTAAAAAATACTGGTATTTGGGACCCTCACCCAAACATACAAAGTAGAATCTGTGAGGATGAGTTTCAGGTATCTATACTTGTTCATTCATGCTCCTCAGTGATTCTAACATATTGCCAGGATTAAGAAGCACTCATTTAATCAAAATCACAATAAAACTACAGTGGAATGGCTAGAAAATGAGAAACAAGTATATAGGTTTTAAAGATAAGGGGTATAGGGGGTCGGATTAAAGATGGCGGCTGAGTAACAGCTTCCCTGTAACTGGGCCTGGCAAATCTGGGGAGACAAGACTCCAGACATCTCTGGCCGGTGGGACCTGCCTACAATCATCCCTTTGAGGACACAGAGAGCCAGCAAGGG
>CAUYPK010018465.1:0-22063 GCA_963574355.1 Loris lydekkerianus
CAGGGCCCAACAATTCCCTCTTGTTTTTTGTATGGCGGAAAAACATAGCCCCTGTCTTAGGTTGCCTGCTCTTGCAATTTCAGTCTTACCCGTCATGGGGATACAAACATCAATGGTTTGGTCCCTGTCTTAGGTTGACTGAATGCAGAGTGATCTTACCCGTCCTTGGGTACTATGAATGTAATTCACCATGCAGCCTCTCCATATCCTGTCTTAGGTTGTCCCCGCTTTGGGAATCTTACCCGTCATTGGTGCTATGGAGGGCGGTGAAGAATAATAGTTAGATTTTTGGTTAATGAGCCGGTGATATTGGACCTCAACCTGATTTAGCTGTCTCTAACCTTTTTTGGGGGATACAGGGCCCAAAGGTGAAGGGCCCAAAGGTGAAGGGTAAAGCAGGGGAAGAAGGTAGGGTGAAAAACCATGTAGGCCCATCCACAGGGGATTTTCTAGCACTCCTAATTCTTGTGGTCTCTCAGCTGTGGGCCTCCAGGCCAGTAGTCTCATGCGTGAACATCAAATCCCCACAGCACCTCACTCCCCATAGGCCTGTACCAATTTTTTCCTTTTTTTCATATTTTTATGGCAGAAAATGGCCTGAGGTCTGGGAATCACCTTTGATCCCCTTTTCTTTCTCTTCGAACATCCAATTAGTCTGCAAGTCTTCTATTGACAATGGTATAAAAGCCCTTTGTCTTCTTTCATTATTTCTTACTTATGCTATGGCCGGAGTTTCTATCTTGTCTTCTTTTCTTTAAAAACACGCATCCAAAACTGATCCCCCTTTCTTAAAATCCTTTGCTGGTCCCTGTAATCTACTAAAGAAACCTAAGCTCCCTGGCAGGGCTCTCGCTACACTTCTGTGGTCTCTTCCAGCTCTTTCTCTCTGTGTCCTAGTCATGCCAAAAGCTTGAAATTTCTAAACGGGCTACTCACTGTCCTAGTTGTCCATATAAGTGACAGGAACACTCTGCTCCCCCACCCCCCATACACTCTACCTCCTTAACAGACAGCAATGTATTTCTCTTTCATGTACAAGTCCAGAGGTGAACATTCTGGAGCTGGTATGGCGTTCCACAGTGTCAGAATCCAGGTTCCTTCTATTTTGTGGGTTTGTCATTCACAGCATGAGATTTTGACTTCATGGTCTAAGATGACTGCCCGAGCCCAGCCATCACATCCATATTTCAGTCAGCAGGAAGGAGGAAGGAACATGGAGGGGCATGACCATACCTCTAGGGACACTTCTGGAAGTCACATTGCTTACCCATCATTGGCCTGAATTACAGCCATATTTATCTCTGAGAGAGGCTGAGAAGTTTTTATTTCAGATAGTCTATTTTAGGTAGCCATGGGCTGAGGTAAAAATCAGAGGTGTTTGCTATCAAGGAAGAAAGAGAGGATAGATATTGGGTGACATCTAGCAAGGTCTCCCACACACTCCCAGCTGGGGAGTTGCACTATTCCCTTTGTCTGAGAAATCCTCTCTCCCGGCATCTTCTTATCCCTTATCACTCACTCACTGGCCATCCTCACGCCAACTCCACTGCTACACTGTCACAGTGTGGACAGTCATCGTCTAATTGTCCACCTTCCCCACTAGCCTGTGGTCTCCTGGAGGGTGGGGACTGTGTCCTGCCTCTGTCTCTTTAGCACCCAGTATAGCTGCACAATCTCTGGCCCAGGCAGCCAACCACCACTGTTTCTTTCCTTAAATGAGAATTGAGAGTATATTCTGCAGGCTTCCAGAAACGTCCTACATCTGTAGGCAGGAATGGGGACAGGGCTTAGAGGCAAATTGCTGGTCTGCGGGTACACAGACTGTATCCCTTTCCATAGTTGATTTCAGATACTGCAGAGACACTGATTAGGTCTCAGCCTTGGAGCTGGAGAGTGAGGTGGGGAGGGATTATTGTGATTTTTTTCTTTCATTTTCAGTCATCTCTTGATTTCTGCCATTTGTTTCTCTCAGTTTCATCACTGCACACCTGCTTTTTCAGGTGAATGTCTGACAGCTGCTCTCCTGTATCAGTCTAGGCTTTCTTAAGATGGACATAATTCCCTTCATTGTTAAGCCTTTGGGGCTACTTTTCTCTCTTTTTCATTCACTCATCTTCTTTGACCCTCAAGACAGCTCCTGTCTGAGAGAGCAAAGCAAGTGTGTTGTTCTCATTTCAAAAATAAGAAAGTGAAGTTCTAATGAGATTACCCGACTTGCTCCTGGTCACAGATTAAGTTAGTGGCAAAGCCAAGAGTTGAGCCTGGATCTTTCCATATCCAGGGCTAGTATCTTTTGCTTTCTAGAAAGCAAGCAAGCAAGAAAGAAAGCACCTTTTTTGTTTTGATAGATAATTTAATTAACATGTCTATGCATAAATTTTTCCCCCTAAACTTGGACTCTGTCTTAGGATAGATGACTAAACATGAAATTTTTGAGTCAAAAAGGATAAACATGCTTTTTGAAAAAAAGACTCAGTGGATTTTGTAGAATTGTGACACTCAAGCTTCAGCCAGGCAGGTATAACGAGCAGCTTGCAGGCCAGCCCAGGAGCCAGTGTTGAGGGAGACGCTTGGCCTGATTCCCCCAGCAGTTGCATGTGAACCTCTCTCCTTCTGTGGAAAGTTGCATATTTTTGCATGCCCTGTGGCCCCTCCACACAAAATGAATGCTTCATCTGCTGCTCAACTGCAGACACGGCCATCTGTTCCATTGTTGCAAAAACCACCAGCACATTGGACCTTGTGAGAGATAATATGTCAATTTCCATCATGGTGTGTACATACTGTGACTTTATGGGTGATTAAAAGGATTTCCAGAGATAATTTTGATTATGTGAAATTCTGACTTAAAACTCTGACACCCGCACAGGGTGTGACTCCAAGGGACTAGGACACGGTGCTGCTTTCACTGAACCTTGTTCAAATAATCTTAAACTCCGAGTGAAACTCTTTCTGCTCTATGGATGACAGCTTGTGATAAATGTCCCTTTAGCTCAGGCTGATGCCTTCACTTTCTTCTCACTGAACTGAGTGATGGACTAGAACTTCAAAGGCTCCCGAGGGCTGTGGGGCCTTGGGAGGTACCTGTGACATTAGTTTCTACTGCATGGCAAACACGTGCCAACATCCAAATCACAGTTTGCCACTTTCTTCCTGCAGTTGGTTGCCACAGAAAAGCGCTTCCTCAAAGACAGCTTGTACAGTGAAGGCATCCTGATTGTGTGGGACCCATCTGTGTACCATTCAGATATCCCAAAGGTAAGGGGCACCCATGGGGAACAGGGGTCGACTGTCTTGCTTGCCTGCAGATTTTACTGAGTTCCTAGGATTTTCAAGTCATGGCTGAGCTGGGCCTTCCCTGAGGCTGGCTGCTTGTATTTTAGGGTACCCACTTCCTTTGGCTGGGCAGACTCAGAAGGACTTCTCTCCTATGCCAGCTGCTCTCCATGCTCTGCCCGCACTGCCATCCATTTGTCTCCCAGGTGTGTCCTGGGAGTACGAGTGGCTGGATTGCTCACTGTCTGGGTAGATTGTGCTCCCTCGTGCAGTTATTTCTGAGCTCAAGCAATCCACCAGCCTTGGCCTTCCAGAGTGCTAGGATTATAGGTGTGAGCCACCACACCCAGCCTTTCACTTAGAACTTAAATTTTCTTGAGTTAGGAGAGGGACTCTGAACCAGTAGATGTGGCAACCTATGTCCCAGTTTTTCCCCCTTTAGAAATGAAAGGTGGGGTTGGTTGGTGCCTAGAGCCACCTTCAGCTCTGATACTATTCCCAGAGTCTGTGATACTAAAGTCTGAAGCTGGTCCCTGGTCAGCTAGCTTAGCATTCCCCATAGGCACAGGCTGTGTGCTAGGCCCTACCCTACTGTCCAGTGAGAGCTATGACGTGGGGGAGAAGTCTGCAGTGTGTTCCCAGGAAAGGGCTCCCAGGAAAGGACCTGCCTGGATGGTTCTGCTCCCCATGTCCTGCAATGAGGGTGCTTGCCTGGAGGGACTACTACCACTGGCACATTTTTCCCTTGAAAACACCACTTCCTTCTTTTTCAGTGGTATCAGAATCCGGACTATAATTTCTTTAGTAACTACAAGAGCTATCGTAAGCTGCACCCCAATCAGCCCTTTTACATCCTCAAGCCCCAGATGCCCTGGGAGCTATGGGACATCCTCCAAGAAATCTCCCCAGAAGAGATTCAGCCAAACCCACCATCTTCTGGGATGCTCGGTGAGTCTGTGCATGGAGAAAACCTCATGGATTTTGTTTCTAGAAGAGATTAGCTTTCCTCTGGGGGTCTGGTTCACTCATTCACTTATTCATTTGTTCATTTGTTCACTGAACAAATGCTGGTACTTTCTCTGCTTGTACACTTGCTGAGTTCTGTCTATAGAGATAAATAAGCTATAATTCTTCTCCTTTAGGGTTCCAAGTTGGGGAGAAAATGGATGTCTGAGACAATATCCAATTTCTTTCAGGAAGGTGAGACCACCGGTGCCACAGAAGAGAGGATGCTTTCTAGCTGGACAGTCAGAGATAGCTGCATGGAGGAAGAGCCTTGGCTCGGGCCTTGGGGAAGGGAGGATTGTCAAGTGGAGCTGGAGGGAAGGGCAGCACACAAGTGGAGGGGAGGCAGGACTCAGAAGAAGTGAGTGAGGCTGGGCCTGAGGAGAGGCAAGCAAGGCACTTGTCCCAGGTATACAATTTAAGTAAGATACAGATAAGTTTTTATTTTATTATTATTGTTGTTGTTATTTTGAGACGAGAGTCTTATTCTGTTGCCCAGGCTGAAGTTCAATGGTACAGTCATAGCTCACTGCAGTCTTGAACTCTTTCTGCCTGAGCCTCCCAAGAAGCTGGGACTCCAGGTGCACACCACCATGCCCAGCTAATTTTTTGTTATTTGTAGAGATGGCAAATCTCACCATCTTGCCCAGGTTGATCTAGAACTCCTGGCTTCAAGTGATCCTCCTGCACCAGCTTCCCAAAGTGCTGGGATTATAGGCATGTACCTGTACCTGGCCAGGATAAATAATATTTTAGTACCATATCTTTACAGATTACAATTAATGCAAAAGTTATGATGAAAAAAAATTCATTTAAATAAAGATGGGATTATCAACACTGCAGTGCAGAGTTATGTTGGAATCTATGTTTCTTTGTCCACCTCAGAAACTGCCCTAGAGAAGAATGAGCAGTGAAGCCCACCTAGGTGTGGGGCATGCGTGGAGATGTGGAGCCAGGGGGACAGAGGACGGAGAGGCCTGAATGCTGGCCAGCGCAATCTTCTTAGACTTTCTCCACCCATCATGACATGTTGGCCCTTCCCTCCCTTTCCCTTAGAATTGGGCTGGACCACGGGGCAGATTTCCGGAGGCTCCAGGATCCATATGTGCACACGGTCCCCCAACTTGCCCCCAGCAGACCCCTTTTCCACCAGACGGAGTTTTGAATGAAACTCTTTAAGTTTCTGTATTAACTTGGCTGGTAGTTATTGTCCCCAGCAGCCACCAGAGGCCCAGACAGAAGAGCACCACCAGGGGGTCCCCCTGCATGGTTCCCTTAGGGGTGGCTGACCATTAGCCATAGGATTATAAGCTCCAGGTCTTATGAGAAAACCACAGTGTGAATGTGTAAGAGGTTTTTATTTTTCTAAATACTCAAACAATGCAGGACAATTAGAGAGGGATAGTCAGCAGCCCCTGTCCCAGGTCTGGTGTACAACAGCAATGCAGATATGTAGGAGAGGGTTTCCCCAACCTAAAGGCCACCTGAAATGGTGACCTTTATCCTAAGTTCATGAGGTTTTTCTCTTTTTCTTTTTTTTTTCTTTTTTCTTTTTTTGACACAGAGCGTCAGTCTATTGCACAGGCTTGAGTGCTGTGACATCAGCTTAGTTTACGGCAATCTCAAACTCCTGGGCTCAAGTGATCCTCCTGCCTCAGCTTCCTCAGTAGGTGGGGCTATAGGCACCTGCCATGATAACTGGCTAATTTTTTTATTTTAAGTAGAGACAGGGTCTCACTCATGATCAGGATGGTCTCCTACTCAAGATCTCAAGTGATCCTCCTGCCTCAGCCTCCCAGAGTGCTAGGATTTTAGGTGTGAGCCACTCTGACCAGCCTCCGTGGGTTATTTTCCCTTGGATACTTAAAATAACTCAATGGCAAGGGCAGTCAAGCAGTTTGGCTCTAAGCTGGTGTTAAACCAGGGCTCCACAGAGGGATGTCTTGTCTATCTGGGTCAGTCTTGACCAGGCCTAGGCATCAATCAACTACAGTTTCTCCTTTACTCCCAAGATAGTGGCCTCAGCCACGTGTCATTTGTCTGCCTACTCCCCCTACCTAGAAGGCAGACTCTTCCAGGGTGGGGGCTATGTTTGTCTTATCTGTGGTTCTGACATGGGGTAGCCCTTTGTTGAATGTTGCCTGAATAAATCAATATCAGGGGCACTCTTTACAGAAGAAGATTGGGGTCCTTATGGTACATGTCTTCTTCATATCTTTTTCTATAATTTCTGGGTGATGCATTGGGGATTTTCCTAGACACCTTTAGTGCAGGAGTGGTTGGAATCCTGAGGGACACCTCTTCCTGTTGCCCAGGCTGTCACCTCCACCACTAGTGGCCACTGCCCCTTCCATAACTCCACACTTGTACTTTGCGGAGGTTTACTTGGGCTCCCTCCATGGGGTGTGGCCCCTCCCAATTCCCAGAAGCAGTTCTGCTATGCCCACATCAGTCAGTTGCAGAGCTGTCTTTGTTCCATGATTGAGCCAGGGACAGTGAGAAGGCAGATAGGGTTTTTCTCGTATCTGATTCTTCCAGAGCAAAGTTGCTGCTAATAGTTAACAGTTTTGCTCTCAGGGAGAACTGCTCCATCTTAAAGATTCCCTGGATGGAAAGTATGGTGTACAAAAAAGCTCTTAGAACCATGACCTTATTTAATGCTAACAATAAGCCACATCATAGGAGGTTGGGTAGATCATGCTTTGGGGTCAGATGAAAAGCCTGGGGCCCAGAGAGGGAATGTGTTCTGCATGAGATGCCTCAACCAATTGGGGACGAGCATGGGGGTAGCATGAGTCTTCTGCCTTTTGATTGAACTTGCATCCCAGAGTTCTGCATAACCTCCCTGCAGAGCCCCAACTTGAGTCACATCTCTTAGACTCCAACCTCTGTCTGAGTGAGTAGAGTCCATCAGAACAGTGCATGGGGTGCTCCTGTTCCAATTGTCCTTTCTAGTTAGGGAAGAAAAGTCTTCCCTCCTCTATAATATTCCCTGCAAGTATTGTACAGAACAGCCTTACCCCCAATTGCATGATCCAAGAGGCTCTTCAGGATGCAAAAGTGCTAGAAAGTGCCAACTACACATGCTGTCGTCATCTTCTCAATCAGCTCAGTCATATTGTCCTCTTACTTTGGATAGCTTATCCTGCTGATCCAGTCCTTGGCTAATTGATGGAGTTCCTTACTCTACTAGCGTTTAGAGAAGACCTCTTATTCACCAGGCCCTGGCTCAGGAGCTGGGGATACAAAGGTGTCTGAGGTTCACATGGGCTGGATTTAACTTGCCAAAGAACTCAGATTTGGAACCACAGTAATAAATAGGAACTCAGGTGGACATCTCTCAACTTTCGGGGTCTTGAGCTGCTAGGCCCCTGGGCAGAGCTCAGGGCACTGGGGGGTGGGTGGTGTGTGTGTTGTGCACGACTCACCTGTGCTCCCCTCTCCAGGTATCATCATCATGATGACACTCTGTGATCAGGTGGATATTTATGAGTTCCTCCCATCCAAGCGCAAGACCGATGTGTGCTACTACTACCAGAAGTTCTTTGACACCGCCTGTACGATGGGTGCCTATCACCCACTGCTCTTTGAGAAGAATTTGGTGAAGCATCTTAATGAGGGCACAGACGAGGACATTTACCTGCTTGGAAAAGCCACTCTGCCAGGCTTCAGAACCATCCACTGCTGAACACGGCCCCCAACCAGGCCTCCCACTCTTCTCCATCAGGCGTCTTATGGCTGATCTCTCAGATATTCCAGCCTTGGAAGACCATTTTCCCAAACAATGCCAGCCTGCTCCTCGCACTCTGTGGGCTCATTTCAGCAAGAGCTCTGGGGCTGCAGGAGCCTGAAGGCAAGGAACCAGGCTCAGTCTTCCCTAAAGCCACAGAAAGTATATGAGCCCAGAGACCCTTCCACACCCATGTGTACACCCTCAGCGTTCTTTCCAGACAGCATTCTCACAGACAGACAGAGGATCCACCTTTCTCACCAGGGCTACCAATGCTGGGCTTGGTTTTTCCCAACTGAATGTTGTCATGTTCCCAAACTGATGTTCTATATTGTGTGAAATCTATACCTAGATATTGATATGCATATCATGTTGTAAAGAAACTCTCCCAAATGATGATCATGCCTCATACAAGTTAGTGTACAGGACATTGCAAACAGGCTCCATCCCTCTAGAATAAAGCTGCTGTCAAGGTCCCTGCTCCTGGGACATGTTCCTATCACTGAGGCTGGTTGGGCTGGTCCTTAGCCTCGGTGCTTATGAGCAGGGGGTCTTGATTAGCCCACCTTCTCTCTCCATGTGGAGATGAAAGGTACAGAAAGATAATATCTGTCTTCAAGTTCATTGGGAGAGGCAACCATCTACACAGGTAGTTGGGATTCAAAGTGCTTGCTGCCTGGGGGCTTGTAGAGAGGGGGTTTGTTGTCCATAAACCCTAGAGGGCCACACACCTGCTGTATCTATGGTTTGTAGGAGGCTTCACAGAACTGGGGCCCATGGAGCTGTCTCAGGAAAAGGAGAAACACAGCAAGCAGATTTTGTCTGAGCCATTAGAGTCATGTTTTTCTTTTTTCCCCTATTCTCAAAAACTTACCTGAACTTAGAGGCACAAGATACTTTTGATGAAGCCCCTACCTAATTCTGAGGTGGTCAGTGCAGCCCCATAGCCAGATTCCCCAACCCTGATTTCTCAGGTGTGGCCTAGGCTGACCCTGTCCTACCAGCTGGGTTTGCAGTGCTCTTGGCTCTCCTTAATGCCTAACTCAGCTTTTCCCTCCCTTTTTAAAGTTTTAAAAAATAAAGTTTTAAAGTGGTCTTCCCCTCCCAAGTAACTTTTAGGCATTTTCTGCTCTAAAATTATCCTGACTCCAATTTCTCTGACCTCTTGGGCCTTCTATGGAAGGTCTCTCGTGGAAGTGGGAGTGTGGCTGCTCAGGATTTACGTCACTTTCAGAGGTCAGAACCTTGGGGGTGGTAACAGATTCTCGCCAGGAGTGTGGTATGTGATAGCAGATTTTCATGCTCTCCTTCCCTTCCCTGCAGGGTGACAGCATCAGAGTCTCCAGGTGGAGGCGGGCCCACTGTGGTTTGCCAACATGCTCCCCAGGTGGCTTTGCTAAGTCCCCTTCCCCTGGTAGGGAACTTCACTGGACCAGTCCACCAGTGTGGAGAGGTTAAATGACTTGCTCAAGGTCACAGAGTAGTTCTGTAGAGTGAGAGATCCTAGACCCAGGCCTCTGGGTTCAGGCTGGCCCCACATGGCGAAGGGGATCTAATGTGTCATCTCTACACCAACCGACCTGGAGCTGGGACACTCATTTGCTACCAAACCCTTGGCTTGTGTAGGCAATAGAAAGCCGTGGAGTGAGAAGACCTAGGTTTTCAAGTTGATGCCCCCGTATTTGCTAGCTGTGTCACTTTGGGCAAATTCTCTCCCCCGAGCCTCTATGTCCACATCTGTAAAATGGGGTGATGATCTGACCTCACAGGGCTATTGTGAGGGATACATGAAAGCACCTGTCCTAGCTCTGTGCCTGGCACACAGTTGGTGCTCAGTCCATGCAGGTTCCTTCCTTCCTTTATTAAAGACCTGCTTTGTGCTCACACCTGGGCTGGGCCCTGCTGTAAGGGAGGCGGTTGCAGAGGGAGGTCCTGTCCTCAGGGAGAAAATAACTACTCCACTGGAAACACCCAGAGGGGTGAGGAACCTGCATCCTTAAGGCCACGTGGGACCCTCAGATGCCCAAGTGCAGCCCTTCTACTGAATCCACACTTCATAGAACAAATCTCTTCATAATGAGGCCACAAATTCCCCACCCCCCAGCTTGGGAATGGGCAGAGCACTGGGCTGCTTAGCCACTATTTGAAACGGGACGGCGAATTCCTGGCTTCCTTCACGTCCTGAGATGGTCGTGATCTTTGACTCATGAACACTGAGGAGAGAGGGCAGTGGGATTCATGTTGAGACTATACTGGGGAGAACCTAGTTATTATTATTAATGTAATCAAATGAATTAATTTAAATATGATTCTGAAGTCTAGCTTTCTACATGTAGAAAGTAGAAAACAGAAACTTTGGTAAAATGCAAATAACATGTGAGTATTATTGCTGGTCTGGTGAAATGTTTAGTATTTGTGACAGGTAATTTATAAATTACAGCTGAATGCTGCTTCCCTCTGGAGGGGTCCATCTCCTTCAATAGCCATCTCTCCTTATCCTGTGTCCCTGGGTTCTTGCTGATCCTTCCACCAATCAAATAAGCTATTGCTGTTGGTTTTTGAGACATTAGTCTCAGAAACTTCTGAAACATGCCTAAGCTAATTCTGAATTATTCAAAGATTAAAAGTTTGAAATAAATGTATTTTTTTTAAAGATGCTTCCTCTCGTCTCACTTGCTAAGGGAATGATTGCTGATTGCCAATCTTACCTCCAAAGAGAACACAACCATGTCCCTAAATCCCTCAGTTCTCCTCTGCTAGCTGTTCTGGTCTCAGACTTTCTCTTCAGTGCTCCAGGAAAAGGAATGCTTGCTTATTTGGAAAGACAGCTTCTTTGAAATACGGACTGCTTTATTGATTTTTCTTCCTTTTGCTCTTGCCTAGATGCAAATGACTAAGCTATTGTTCATCCAATACGTCCAAGAACGGATACAGTGGGGTAGAAAGCAGAATGGTTTCCAGAACTCTAAAGTTCTTAAAAGAATGATGTTCCACAAGACTAGCCAAATGTCTGGATAAAAAGTCTGAGGTGGAGTGTGAGTTAGGGGAGAGAGGATGATTCCTTTTCCCACCCTGTCCTTATGCTATAGTCAAGTGCAGGCCTGGCTGCTCACTCCTTGCAAAAGCCAGAAACAAAGGTAAGGTGTGTTGAGAGTCACTTTATTCCAAAGCTGGCAGTGGGGAAGTGGCCAAGACTTCTGCCTCAGAGAAACCATTCTGGAGTCTTGAACGGATTGTGGGGGCTTAAAAATAGAATTTGGCAGGCAGGGCATGCAAGAATGGTGAGGAGGTGTGTGGGTCAGAGTGGTTTGTCTCTGTGACTAGCTTGAAGTATTGTCCCCCCTGGTGAGTGGGCAGCGGGGCCATCTTGGAAGCTGTTTATATATAGATTAACTGTGGCCCTTGAGGTCATTTCCTGGTGGGGATCTGGATTGTTTTGAGATTCACTCTTTGGAATTTCTAAACAAGCACATATGTTGGGGGGAAACTTGAGCATGGGGAGTATGCTTGGTGGGTAGAAGGAGGGTAAAGGTCAGTATTTCCTCATTAAGAGCAGAAGAAGGAATGGGCAGGAAAATGTCTAAATGGGGTTCAGGAAACCAGGGCACCAGTCACAGTGGGTTGAATTGTGCCCACCCGGAAATCATAGATTGAAGTCCTAACACCTGCTACCTCAGAATATGACCTTATTTGGAAATAGAGACATTGCTGATGTTGGTTAAGATGAGGTCATGTGTACAGCCGGCTCCTGACCCCATCTGACTGACTGGTGTCCTTATAGAAATGGGCAATTTGGGGCAGACTAGCACATGGGAGAATGCCACGTGATGTGAAGGCAGAGATGTGGGGAGGCTTCTGCAAGCCTCCAGAGACACCAGCCCTCCAGCACCCAGATCTCAGTTCTGGCTTCCAGATCCGTGAGCGAGCCATGCAGTCTCACCAGCTAGGGCACAGTCCCCCAGGCCAAGGCTAGAGAGAGTGGTGCAGGGCACATGGCTGTCTGGGCCTGGACAAAATTTTTAAACTGAACACTAGTTAGGGAAAGTGTAAATAATTGTATGTAGTTATTTATGTAGATTGCTCCCCAAGGCCCGGGCCTGGACAGGAGCTTGTCTCCTAGCCAGGACCCCTAAGCAAAATCAACTACGACTGAGCACTACCTTTCCTGGGAAGCTTTCCCTGAGTTGGGGCCCATCCCCCAGAAAAGCTTCCACAGGGCCCTCTTGGCCTCGCATGTATTATAGTAAAGTAACCTGTCTAGCTCTTCACAGGATTGTGAGACCCAGAAAAGCTTCCACAGGGCCCTCTTGGCCTCACATGTATTATAATAAAGTAACCAGTCCAGCTCGTCACAGGATTCTGAGACCCAGAAAAGCTTCCACAGGGCCCTCTTGGCCTCACGTGTATTATAGTAAAGTAACCTGTCTAGCTCTTCACAGGATTGTGAGACCCTCAAGACAGGGCTTGGGTCTAAGTTGTCTTACTCCTAATGTCTATAGAATATGATGAATGAAAGTTTATTAAACTGAACAGGAAAATAACACCATTGTAGAAACAATGCTAAACTGTTTCGTAGGGTTCTATTGTTATCAGACAAAATTTTTAACTGTGTTAAAGTTGTGACTTAGTAAACTGTATATTTCTCATTGAAAAGAATCAATGGAAAACATCTCATCTCTAGATATTTCATGTCCTGTGCCATTAAGGAGCCCAAAGTAACACGCATCCATAAACCCATTTTGTTTCCAACAAAGGCTCTTATTTTCTCAGAACAGAGCATCAGCTACAAATAGCTGCTAGCCCCCTTCCTCCTCCTAAAATCTCAAGAGCATCTTCCTTGTGGCCCATCCTAATGGGAAACATACAGGACAGGGAATTCTTGGGCAGTTCATACCAGCCAAGTCAACACAAATCCATCACATGTTTTTTCTGATCTGGCTCCTTTTACTCAGCATAATTAAGATTCATTTGTACTTTTGTGTGTACTGATAGTTTATTCCTTGTTAATGCTAGGCTAATGCTAGTATTCCATTTTTGGATATACCACATTTGTTTAAGTTATCTCTGTTGATGAACATTTGGGTTGTTTCTAGTTTGGGGCTATGGTAAATAAAGCTGCTATGACTATTCATATACAAGTCTTTTGTTTCTCTTGGGTGACTACGTGGGAGTGAAATGATTGAGTCATATGATAGTATGAACAGAAGTTCTTTGAAAAGCACTTTGGAGGAAAGGAACTTTATTACACTCAACATTTTGCAAACTGTGGAGAGCTAGCTTTTGTTGTAGAAAGGTATTTTCTGGAGGACAAAGGGGTGGTTTGGCCTTTGTAGAGAAAATTCTCACCCAAGTTCCTAAATAAGTCCTTTTATACAAAAGATGAGTTCAAACTAGCTTGGCTCTGATTGGTCAAGGCTGGTGAGTTCCGACGAGTTGGTTCAGGTGAGTTCTGAAAGTTTCAAAGTTTAACAGTGGTATGTGGTTGCAGGGAACTCAGAGTAAGTGTGTGACTTCAGCAAAATAACCAATACCTCTTGGCTCTATTTTCAATTTGGGTCCAGTTAGCCACTCAGGATCCATCTTGAAGTATTAACTCTTTCACGTTCTCATTCATTCACAACAGGCATATCGTTGACTTTTAAAGACACTGTCATATTGTTTCTGCAAGTAATTGTACTAGTTGACAGTCCCATAAATAGGGTGTAAAAGTTCCAATTCTGCCACATTTTTGCTAAATTTAGTATAATGAATCTTTTTAATTTCAGACATTATGATAGATACGTAGTGTTATTTTATGTTGGCTTTGCTGTTCATTTCCCTAATGATGTAATGTTCATCTTTTCGTGTGCTTATTTTCCATCTGCTTTTTTTTTTTTTTTTTTTCTTTGAGACAGAGTCTGAAGCTGTCATCCTGGGTAGCGTGCCGCAGTGTTATAGCTCACAGCAACCTCCAACTCTTGGGCTCAAGCTATTCTCTTGCCTCAGTTTTTTTCCTATTTTTAGCAGAAGCAGGGTCTGGCTTTTTTGCTCAGGCTGGTCTCTGACTCCTGAACTCAAGCTATTCACCTGCGTTGGCCTCCCAGAGTGTTAGGAGTACAGGCATGAGCAGCCTCGCCTGGCCTGCTTATTTTTTTATTGGTGATACATATGGTCAATATGGAAGCCAATTGCTCCAGCACAATTTGTTGAAAAGAATATATTTTTGAAATTGAGTAGCCTTTGCACTTTTGTCAAAAAACCAAAACAAAGAAAAGATCATATATGTGTGAATCTATTTCCATATTTTATTCTGTTCCATTGGTCTATTTGTCTATCTAGATGCTAATTACACACTGTCATGATTACTATAGCTTAAAATTATTTTCAAATAATTTTTTGGGGTCTAGCCAGGCACAGTGGAACCTGTAATGTTAGCGACCCAGGAAGCTGAGGCAGTAGGATCACTTGAGCCCAAAGTGAGAGGCCAGCCTGGGCAACACTGTGAGACAATTCTCTCAAAATACCAAAAGAAATTTGAGGGGGATGATATGAGTATCAGATCCTTTCACATTTTCATATAAATTTTAGAACTAGCTTGTCCATATCAATAGAAAAAAGCCTGGTAGATTTTAACTGAGATTCCATTCTTTCTATAGATCAATATATTATTTTTAACTGACAAATTGATACATTAACAATATTATGTCTTCTAATCCATGAACAGTTATTCAGGTTTTTAAAAATTTTACTCAGAAATGTTTTGTAGTTTCTAGTGTACAATTCTCACCATCTTTTGTCAGATTTATCCCTATGTTTTAAATATTTTTGTTCCATTGTGTTTTTTATTATTTTAAGTTGGGGTTTCATTCTGTCACCCAGGATGGAGTGCAGTAGCTTGTGTTATTCTGAATGTTTTTTAAAATTTCAATTTCTGAATCTTTGTTGTTAATATAGAGAAATACAATTTATTTGTGTATATTGATTTTATATTTGACCATCTGGCTAAATTTAGTTCCTGAAAGTCTTTTGTAAACTCTTCAAAATTTTGTTTTGTTTTGTTTTGTTTTTTACATAGGCAAGCATGTCCTTTGTGTAAAAAGATAGTTTCTTTGTGCATTTTTGGTGAAAAACTTGCTGCCATCCCTTTTTTTGTTTCTTGATAGATAATGTGTCTTTTTTTTTTTTTTTTTTTTTTTACTTATTTTTACCTTGTATTATTATTATTATTTTTGAGACAGAGTCTCACTCTGTCACCCTGGGTCGAGTGCAACTTATATTATTTTTAGTTGACAAATTATGATTGTATCACACTTATGGGATACAATGTGATATTTTAATATATATAATGTAGAGTGATTAAATTAAACTAATTGACATCACCTCACTTGTTTTTTTTTTGTGGCGATACATTTGAAACTTACTCTTAGTTCTTTTGAAATATTCAACACATTATCATTGACTATAGTTACCATGTTTTACAATAGCTCTGAAAACTTATTTCTCCTGTCTGCTGGCTGAAACTTTGTACCCTTTGACCATCACCTTCCTAGTCCCTCATTCCACCCACTTTAGTCCCTCATTCTAGTTTCTATTTCTACGAATTTAACCCTTTTAGTTCCATACGACAAGTGAGGTCTTTGTGTGCCTAGCTAATGCCACTTAGCATAATGTTCTTGAGTTGCATCCATATTTTCCCAAATGATAGAATTGTAATATTTTTTAAGGCGGAATAGTATTTCATTGTGTTTATATATATATATATATATATTATATATTATATATATATTATATATCTTATTTTCTTTATTCATTCTTCTATTAATTGAGACATACATTGATTCCATGTCTTGGCTATTGTAAATAATGCTGCAATACATGCGGAGTGAAATGTCCCTTCAACATATTGATTTCCATTCCTTTGGATATATTCCCAGAAGTGGGATTGTTGGATTATATAGTTTTGTTTTTAGTTTTTTGAGGAGCCTTCATACCATTTTCCATAATGGTTGTACTAACTACATTTCCATCAGTTATGTACAAATGTTCCCTTCCCATATTGGCCAATGCTCATTATCTTTAATGTTTTTGATAAAGAACCATTTTAACAGGTGTGCTATCATATCTCATTATGGTTTTAATTTGCATCTCCCTAATGATTAGTGATGCAGAGGATTGTGCATAAACCTGTTAGTCAAAAGGGCGGTGCCTGTGGCTCAAGGAGCAGGGAGCCAGCCCCATATACCAGAGGTGGCGGGTTCAAACCTGGCCCTGGCCAAAAACTGCAAAAAAAAAAACAAAAACAAAAACAAAAAATGACCTGTTGGTCATTCATATGTCTTCTTTTGAGAAGCACCTGTTCAGGTTCTTTGCTCATTTTTTTATTGGGCTAGTATTATTATTTTTGCTATTGAGCAGTTTCAGTTAATTATATATTTTGATATTAATGCCTTATCAGATGTATGGTTTCCAAATACTTTTTTCCAGTCTGTGTTCTTTATTTTGGCAAGTGTTTCATTACTGTGAAGACTCCTTTTAGTTTGATATAATTTCATTTGTCTATTTTTGCTTTTGTTGTCTGAGTTTTCAGCGTCATATCCAAAAATACCCTTGCCCAGAATAATACTATAGAACTTTTCCCGTTTGTTTTCTTCTAGTAGTTTTACAGTTTCTGGTTTTTCATTTGTAACTCTTCAATCCATGCAGAGCTGATTTTTGTTCATGTGTAAGATAGGGTCTAATTTCATTCTTCTGCATATGGATAACCAGTTTTCCCAGAACCATTTGTTGAATAGACTATCCTTTTCATTGAATGTTCTTGGCACCTTAAAAAAAAAAAAAAATCAATTGACTATAAATGAGTGGGTTTATTTCTGGGCTTTCTATCTGTCCCTTTGGTTAATGTGTTTGTTTTTATGTCTTTACCATGCTGTTTTGATCACAGTTGCTTTATAATATATTTGAAGTCAGTTAGTGTGTTGCTGCTAGCTTCATTCTTTTTGCTTAAGATAGTTTTGGCTATTTGTGGTCTTTGGCTATTCTACATAAATTTTAAAATGTTTTTATCTATTTCTGAGAAAAACAAGACTGGGATTTTGATAGCAATTTCGCTGAAACTGTAGCTCATTCTGGATAGTATGGACATTTTAATAATGTTACTTTTCTAATCAATGAACATGAGATAGCTTTCTATTTATTTGTATTTTCTTCAATATCTTTCATATCAGTATTTTATAGTTTTAAGTATACAAGTCTTTCACCATCTTAGTTAAATTTACACCTAATTATTTGTTGCTGTTGTGTTGCTGCTATCATAAATGGAAGTATTTTCCTAATTTCCTTTTCAGGTAGTGTATTATTAATGTATGAAAAAACTACTGATTTTTATATATCAAATTTGTATCCTGCAATTTTGCTGAATTTATTTATTTGTTCTAATGGTTATTTTGGTAAAGCTTTTGGGGTTTCTAAATGTAAGACTATGTCACAAGCAAACTCCTCTTTTGTAATTAGGATGCTTTTTTTTTTTTTTCTCTCACCTAATTATTTTAGCTGGCATTTCTAGTACTATGTCAAGCAGAAGTGGTGAGAGTGGGCATCCTTGTCTTGCTCCAATTCTTAAAGGAAAAGTTTTCAACTTTTTACTGTTGAGTTTGTTAGCTATGGGTTTGTCATTTATGGCTTTTGTTTTTTTTGAATTACATTCCCTCCATAGCTCTTCTGTTGAGAGTTTTTAATCATAAAAGAGTCTTGAATTTTGTCAGACTCTTTGTCCGCCTCTGTGGAGATGATCATATGGTTTTTATTCATTTTCTTAATGTGCTGAATCACACTTGCTGATTTGTATATCTATTATTGCATATATTGTGTATATATTATTGCATCTCAGTGGGATTTATCCCCCTTAATTATGGTGAATGATTCTCTTACAGTATTGTTGACTTTGGTTTGCTAGTGTTTCATTAAGGATGTTTTTCATCTATGTTCATCAGGCATCTTGGCCTATAATTTTATTTTTTGTAGTGTCCTTGTCTTATTTTGGTATCAGCATAATTGTGGTCTCATAAAATAAGTTTGAAAGTATGCCCTCTTCCTAAATTTTTTGGGAGATTTTGAGAAGAATTGGTATTAGTTCTTTAAATGTTGGTAGAATTCAGCTATGAAGCTGTAAGGTCCTGAGTTTTTCTTTGATGGGACATTGTTTATTATTGATTCAATCTCCTTGTTATTGGTCTGTTTAGATTTTCTATCTCTTTATTATTCAGTTTTGGTAGGTTGTATGTGCCTAAGAATTTATTCATTTCTTCAAATTAGATTTCTAATTTGGGGGGATATAATTTTTCACAGTAATTCTGGAAATTCTCTGTTTTTCTTTTGTAGCAGCATTTGTAATGTTTTCACTTTCATTTCTGGTTCAATTTGAGTCTCCTTTCTCTTTTTTCTTATCTAGCTAAAGTTTTATCAACTTTATTTTCAAAAAACCACATATTAGGGGGCAGAGACAAGATGGCTGACTGAAGCCAGCTCTCTACAGAGGATCCCACCCAGAAGGTGAGTTAAAGGACAGAAATTTAGCAAGTAACTGGTGGATTTCAGCTGCACTAAGACAGAAGGTTGAAGAACGCACATCAACCCTGCTGAGGCGAGCTGCGACCACAAGGATACAAACAAAAGGTACAAAATCCATCACCAAGCAGATGGGAGTCCTCTCCCCCCATGAGAATGGCTTGGAGTGCCCACAAATAAACAAGCAGAGTTCAAAGGTCCTCCCACTACACTCCACAGGAGAGACCCTCTAAAAACTGGGCCTACCTCCCCTACTAGGGTGCCATGGCATTCTCCTGCCAGGCATAAAACTGTATAAGACTGTATATATTCTCTACCTGCAATTTCAAACTCCCAGAACTCCCCTCAACTCTCTGAGGTCTGGAGGCCTGTCCCCCAGGAGTCCAGATTCTTGGGTGATTTCTCGAGGGGTGTGGACAGGGCCTACACTGCAGCTGGTCAGTGCTGACTCGGGGGCATGGGAGTGAGGAGAGGAAGGTTGGCTGAGAGGGAATGACACTGGAGCGGTGGTGCCCCGAGGTGCATAGCAGCAGCCGTCTTTTAGCAACAATAGGGCTCACTCCTGGATATTCTGAAGTCACACCCCCTGTCTCCCTGGGCAACCAGAGGAGGCCAGGCATCTACTCAGGTGGCAAGCACCATGGAACAGATCTGGGATGGAAATGCAGGCCCTCTGAGTAAAGGGTTTGCCTGAGGCGGTACCGGCCTGGGTGAAGCGTGGGGACTAGAAATGCACACACAGAGCTGGGAAGTTCCCAGGGTGGGACTTACCCAGAGGACCACTTCACTGAGACTAAGACACACCTGGCCCTCAGGGAATCGTCAGTTTATAGACAAAGGAAGACAGGAGGCTAGAAATGACAGGTAACCGAATACAAACATACAGGAGCAAAGATAGGGCCTAAGGCGCAGGCTCTGGGAATTCAAAACATCTTCTCTTCTGCAGGGAAATTTAGCAGAGACAGAAACAAATTCCCAAAAAGTTGCTCTGTTCTGTTCTGTCAGTAACATCAATCAGGGGCGGGGCTGGAACTGAGTGAACACCCCTCCTAAGCCTCCATCAAGCAGCTGAAGTTGTCAGTCCTGACCTCCCCCTGCTAGATAAAGGCAGAGCACAGTGTCCTGGCTGAGCAGAAATAGTTTTCCTTGGGATTCAGGCAGGTGCAAACCCCAGACAACTGGGTCACAGCCCTGAGGGGCTATCAGTGACTGGGTATGACAGAGGTGCAAGGTGGGGAAGGAGGTATCAACCTTCCCAGACTGATCTATTTGTTGGGTGGGTCCTCCTGACTCCACACAGCACTGGAGCAAGCCATATCAGAGTAGTCACCAGACCCCTGTGATACAGTTGCCAGAGACCTTTTAAACTCTCCCACCTGAGACAGGTGCTGACTGAGACAATCGATTTAAACCTTTTGAACTGAGCCAATTGCCCAAGGACTATTCAGGTGGTGCCCTGGGTGTGTGGTTGTAGGAAAGTTTAATTTTCCTTTTCCAATTGTTGCCTGTGGAGGGTGGGGTGACTTAATTGCTGGTATTTCTCCACAGTTGAGACTTCAACCCAGAGTAACTGTTTCACTAGGGTTGAACAGAGACCAGCTGAAAATAAGACAGAACCAATTAGCCCCACCACACCAAACAGGGCCCCAGTTTCTTGGGCCATAGCAAAGTACGGGTACTCGACAAAGCTCTGGGGAAAAAATCAAATGGTATAAAACAATCATGGGGCAGAATCAGCAGAAAAGCTCTGGTAACATGAATAACCAAAATAGATCAACCCCC
The DNA here is from genome assembly GCA_963574355.1 of Loris lydekkerianus. Classification (NCBI taxonomy): domain Eukaryota; kingdom Metazoa; phylum Chordata; class Mammalia; order Primates; family Lorisidae; genus Loris; species Loris lydekkerianus. The sequence goes on from CAUYPK010018465.1 coordinate 20,336, forward strand.
CCAAGGAAAGATATGGCAGATGTAAATGAAGATCCCATTCATAAACAGCTGGCCAAGATGTCAGAAATCAAATTCAGAATTTGGATTGCAAACAAGATTAATGGAATGGAGGAAAATTTGGAATTAGAAATTCAAGCAGCAATTCGAAAGTCAGAATTAGGAATTCGAGGAGAAAGTCAAAAGTTGTCTCAAGAAGTTAACTAATTTAAAGACAAAACCACAAAAGATTTTGATGCACTGAAGCAAGAATTTGTAGCTCTCAAAGATCTGAAAAATACAGTAGAATTCCTCAGTAACAAAGTGGAGCAAGGAAAACAAAGGATTTCTGACATTGAAGACAAAGCCTTTAAATGCTCCCAAACTCTCAAAGAGAAAGAGAAATGGAGAGCAAAAATAGATCATTCTCTCAGAGAGCTCTGGGATAATTTGAAGAAGGCTATTATATGCCTTATTGGAATCCATGAAACTGATGATGTAGCCTCACTAGACACAGAGGCCCTTCTCCATGAAATTATGAAAGAGAATTATCCAGATATGCCAAGAGATTCTGAAATTCAGATAGCAGACAGTTTCAGAACCCCAGCATGACTCAATCTCAATAAGACATCCCCCAGGCATATCACAATTAATTTCACTAAAGTTAATATGAAGGAGAAAATTCTGAAAGCAGCCAGATGTAAGAAATCCATTACCTAGAAAGGGAAGAATATTAGAATGACTGCAGATCACTCTGCTGAAACTTTTTAAGCCAAAAGAGGGTGGTCATTGAATTTTAATCTCCTAAAGCAAAATAACTTTCAACTCCGGATCCTGTATCCAGCTAAACTGAGTTTCATTTATGATGGAGAAATTAAATACTTTAATGACATTCATATGTTGAAGAAATTTGCCATAACAAAACCAGCTCTTCAGGATATTCTCAGACCTATCCTTCATAATGAACAACCCAATCCTATACCACAAAAGTAAACTCACTCAGAAACTTCTGATCAAACTCCAACTTCCACAGTGGTGAAAGGATTCAAAATGCCCACTGGACTTTTGAAAAACTCGATACCCAAAATTTCAACAGACTTATCAATATTCTCCATTAATGTGAACGGCTTAAACTGTCCTCTAAAGAGGCATAGGTTAGCTGACTGGATACAAAAACTAAGGCCAAATATTTGTTGCATACAAGAGTCACATCTTAACTTAAAAGACAAATACAGGTACTCAGGGTGAAATGGTGGTCATCCATATTTCAGGCAAATGGTAATCAGAAAAAAGCACGTGTTGCAATTCTATTTGCAAATGCAATAGGCTTTAAACCAACAAAAGTAAGGAAAAATAAGAATGGTCACTTCATATTTGTTAAGGGTAATACTCAATATGATGAGATTTCAATTATTAATATCTATGCACCCAACCAGAATACACCTCAATTTATAAGAGAAACTCTAACAGACATGAGCAACTTGATTTCCTCCAGCTTCATGATAGTTGGAGATTTCAATACTCCTTTGGCAGTGTTGGATCAATCCTCCGATAAGAAGCTGAGCAAAGAAATTTTAGATTTAAACCTAACCATCTAACATTTGGATTTAGCAGACATCTACAGAACATTTCATCCCAACAAAACTGAATACACATACTTCTCATCAGCCCACGGAACATACTCCAAAATCGATCATATCTTAGGTCACAAGTCTAACCTCAGTAAATTTAAAGGAATAGAAATTATTCCTT
>CAUYPK010018468.1:0-81238 GCA_963574355.1 Loris lydekkerianus
CATACACTGGTTTTATAGACCATTTGACATATTTTCATCACACTGGTTAACATGGCCTTCCTGGCATTTTCTTAGTTATTGTGTTACGACGTTTACATTCTACATTTACTAAGTTTCACATGTACCCTTGTAAGATGCACCCTAAGTGTAATCCCACCAATCACCCTCCCTCTGCCCATCCTTCCCCCTCTCTCCCCTTAGGTTATATTCTTGGGCTATAATTGGGTTATAGCTTTCATATGAAAGCCATAAATTAGTTTCATAGTAGGGCTGAGTACATTGGATATTTTTTCTTCCATTCTTGAGATACTTTACTAAGAAGAATATGTTCAGCTCCATCCATATAAACATGAAAGACAACCTCAAACTCTTAAGCTCAAGGAATCGTTAGGAGACATGTTTAAACCTTAGCAACTCTCCTACAATAACCAGCATCACTGAACCGAGCCCCATCTTTCCAGAATGTGGAGTCATGGAGGAAGGGATTCAGGAGAGCTTTGACTTCAGCATTCTCCTCTTGGCTGTCTGTTGTGTTGCTTTCTCACCTCTTCCTGTTTTCTTTTTCTTTTTTTTTTTTTTGAGACAGAGTTTCTCTTTGTCACCCTCGGTAGAGTGCCATGGCGTCAGCTCATAGCAACCTCAAACTCTTGGGCTCAAGGGATCCTCTTGCCTTTGTTTGTTCATTTGTTTATTTATTTTCAGACTGAATCTCACTCTGTCACCCTTGGTAGAGTGCTGTGGCATCATAGCTCACAGCAACCTCAAACTCTTAGGCTTAAGTGATTCTCTTGCCTCAGCCTCCTAAGTAGCTGAGACTACAGGCACCCGCCACAATGCTGGCAATTTTTTGTTGTAATTGTCATTGTTGTTTAGCAGGCCTGGGACAGGTTCGAACCTGCCAGCCCCAGTGTATGTGGCTAGCGCCCTAACCAAGGTTTGTGTGCTGAGCTGGTGTTTTCATCTTTAGTAGAGACTGGGTCTCACTCTTGCTCGGGCTTAAGCAGTCCACCCAACTCAGCCTCCCAGAGTGCTAGTATTATAGGCATGAGCCACCACACCTGGTAAGGACAACCAGTGTCTTCCTGGTAAGGACAGCCAGTGTTCTTCAGGAAATGGCTCTGTGGGAAAAGGTGAGGCCTTCTTTGTCCCTGCGGTCACAGGGGACTTTGTTCTATAAAGGGAAAGTACACTTTACTTACCCGAGTGATTTGAATTTGGAGTTTTTGGGATATCTGTTTCTAGGTGGACCAAAGCACACAATCTCCTGTGTCAGCAGAAGATCCAGAAGTTTCAGATAGCCCAGGTGGTTAGAGAGTCCAATGCAATGCTCAGGTAAGCTTCTTGCTCTGGAAAACCTGCCAAATACTTGAACCTGTTTTGTTCACAAAAAGGAGACTGCGAAGAATGGAAAGAAGTTAGTTGCTTGGAGCAGAAGAGTTACTCATGGCTACATGAGTAACTGATGAGAAGATGGTCTTGTTTCCTTTTTTTTGTTTGTTTGTTTTTGAGACAGAGCCTCAAGCTGTCACCCTGGGTAGAATGCTATGGCATCACAGCTCACAGCAACTTCAAACTCTTGGGCTTAAGCAGTTCTCTTGCCTCAGCCTCCCAAGTAGCTGGGACTACAGGTGCCCGCCACAATGCCCAGCTATTTTTCAGTTATAATTATCATTGTTTGGCAGGCCTGGGCTGGATTCGAACCCACCAGCTCTGGTGTATGTGGCTGGTGCCTTAACTGCCTGAGCTACAGGTGCCAAGCTGAGAAGATGGTCTTGTTTTTATTCTCCTTTTACAGCTAAAGGATTTTCTACCCTTGCTAGGAAACAGATACAGTGTGAAATGACTGGGGCTTCATTGCCTAGCTCATTTTTCACAATGGCAAGAGACTTTGGGGGTCCTTCTGGTGAATGAGGTTCTTTATCCAGACATGAGATTGGCTAGTTTAGGACCCTTGGTCATTGATGGCCTTCACTGAGCTGTGCTCTCACTGGGACTTTCTTTCCTGGAGGAGGGGTCGGGGCTCATAGAGGAGGGTGCGACAGGTGCCCGGGTGTTCCCCAGAAAAGGTGCCCAGGATAGCTGCCTATTTGTATAAATAGTAGCAGAAAGCACATGCTTGCCCTCTGTCCCTCTCCTAGGTATGTAACAAGGAAAATGAGTACATATAGCCCCCATAAGACATGTGCAGCATAAATAGCTAAAATCTGGAAACATCACAATTGGGTGTCAAGAGGAAACTGGATAAATTGTGACATATTTGTATGATAGAGTAATACTATGTAACAGTAATAAAAAAAACTACTCATTGAATGGAAAACATGCATAAAACCACACTTACTAGTGAACATAATAAGCCAGACACAAAAGAGTACATTCTGTGCAAGTTCACTTATATGAAGTTCAAGAACAAGCAAAGCTAATCAGTGGCAATTGGAAGTCAAAATAGGGCTAGATGGTATTGACTGGGAAGGACCGTGAGGGAAGCATGAGCTGGTTAGTTAGTCACTTGGGTTTGTACATGTGTCAGAATTAACTGAGCCAAACACTTAGAATTGGTACACTTTGACCTCTTACTGAATACGTTACATGTGCAATTTAAAATATTTTTTAAAATAAATGTTTTTATTTATTTATTTATTGAGACAGAGTCTTACTTTGTTGCCCTCAATAGAGTGCCGTGGTATCATACCTCACTGCAACCTCAAACTCTTGGACTCGAGAGATTCTCTTGCCTCAGCCTCCTAAGTAGCTGGGAGTGGGAGGACAGGCACCTGTCAGAACACCTAGCTATTTTTTAGAGATGGGGTCCCGCTCTGGCTCAGGCTGGTCTGGAACTCCTGAGCTCAGGCAATCCACCTGCCTCGGCCTCCCATAGTGCTGGAATTATAGGTGTGAGCCACTATACCAGGCCTTATTTCTTTATTTTTAGATATAGTGTCTCACTCCATCTCCTAGACTAGAGTGCGTGGCACAATTAAGCTTACAGCAGCCTTGAGCTCCTGGCCGCAAGGGATCTTTCCCACTTGGCTTCCCTAAGTGTTGAGAGTATAGATGTGAGCCACTGTACCTGGCCAAATTTTAAAACATATAACCCAAGAATTCTTTCATCTCTTTTCAGGGAGGGATACAAGACATTCTTCAACACACTTTATCAGAACAATATTCCCCTTTTCATCTTCTCAGCGGGCATTGGTGATATCCTGGAAGAAATTATCCGACAGATGAAAGTATTCCACCCCAACATCCACATCGTGTCTAACTACATGGATTTTAATGAAGATGTGAGCCAAATCTCACTTGGGCTGGGGAAGGAAGTAGGGTGGGAACCACCAGCCAGGGCATTTCACCCTATATGTTAACCCTGCCTGGGGATGTGGGGAGGGAAGGGGGAGTATGCTGGCTCTTTGCCTTCAGATAGTTGCGATTATTTATAGGTTACTTTCAAAGGCTCATCTGTGTGGTATTTGACAATCAACTCTCTTCCCCCTTTGTGGGTACCTAGTTTATGGGTCAGCTGGCCCCATGTCACTGCCATGGGTCACCTGCTATCCTGGGTGCTGAAGGTTTGGACTTGGACTTTTTGTTCTTTTGACAGAAGTGGGCTATTCTGACTCATCCAAATTCCAACTTCTTCCCTATAAAACTGATGGCTGGAATTTTCTTTCTTTCTTTTTTTTTTTTTTTTCTCAGAGACAGAGTCTCGCTCAGTTGCCCTGGGGGTAAGTGCTATGGCATCATAGCTCACAGCAACCTCAAACTCTTGGGCTCAGGAGATTCTCTTGCCTCAGCCTCCTGAATAGCTGGGACTACAAGTACCCATCACAACACAACACCTGACTTTTTTTTTTTTTTTTTTGAGATAGAGCCTCAAGCTGTTACCCTGGGTAGAGTGCTGTGGCATCACAGCTCACAGCAACCTCCAACTCTTGAGCTCAAGCTATTCTCCTGCCTCCACTTCCCAAGTAGCTGGGACTACAGGCGCCCGCCACAACGCCTGGCTACTTTTTGGTTGCAGACATCGTTGTTTGGTGGGCCGGGGCTGGATTTGAACCCACCAGCTCAGGTGTATGTGGCTGGTCCCTTAGCTGCTTGAGTCACAGGCACAGAGCCAATGCCCAGCTATTTTTTAGAGACTGGGTCTTGAACCCCTGAGCTCAGGTAGTCCATCTGCCTCAGCCTCCTAAAGTGCTAGGTTTACAGGTATGACCCACTGAGCCCGGCCTGGAATTTTCATCATGTTGACCTATGATTAGGACATGGTCAACAACTGAGCCTCAGCACACAGGTGACCTGAACAGTATTTGCATCACGAATTTCATGCTTCTACCAAAATAGGTGATTAACAATATCTAATAGCTCCTATTAGTTTAAACCAGGAGTTACAAACTTTTCCTGAAAAAGCCAGGCAGTAGGTGGTGCATTTTGTGAGGCATGCAGTCTCTTGCAACTGCTCAACTTTGCTATCGTAGCACAGAAAAGCAGCTGTAGGCAATGTGTAGACAAGTGAGTTGTAACTGTACCCTGAGAAAACTTGATTTCCAGACACAAGCAAAATCTGGCCTATGGGCCCTAGTTTGCTGATCCCTAATTTGGGCAGCAGTCAAGTTTTGTCATTATCTATTGTCTTCTGAATTCCCTTTCCTCTGTGACAGAGACAGAGGAAAACTGGCACTACACTGGTCCCTGTAACACTTCTGTCTTTTGTCTTGATTCTTTAGGGTTTCCTACAGGGATTTAAGGGCCAACTCATACACACATACAATAAGAACAGCTCTGTGTGTGAGAACTCCAGTTACTTCCAGCAGCTTCAGGGCAAAACCAACATCATCCTGCTTGGAGACTCCATGGGGGACCTCACTATGGCCGATGGGGTCCCAGGTGTGCAGAACATTCTGAAGATCGGCTTCCTAAATGACAAGGTAGGTAAAGAACCAGGGCTTCCTCTCTCCAAGGCTCTTTTCTCTTTGAATTCCTGTCATCAGTGCTTCTGAACACCTCACGTGCCACATCCTTACAGGTTCAGAGGTAAGGTTCATTCTCTCTGAGCACATAATCTCATAGGAAACAGAGATACCCAGTGATTACAGCTGTGTGCTCACCCCGTGGCTTGACATTAGTGTTCAGAGAGAGGATTGTGCCAGGAACTTGATCCTAGCCTCAGTTTCCTCAGTGCTCCCTATATCAGGCATTGTTCTCAGTATTCACAGGTATAAATTTATTTTAGTCTTGGAACTATTTGACGTAGTGACTGTTATTCCTATTTTACAGATAAGGAAACTGAGGCAAGGAGGTAAGTAACTTGTCCAAGGTGGTAGAATTTAGGAAACAATGAGACTGTGATTGAAATGGGAGATATCATATTCAGGACCTGGGTTTATAATTTATTTATTTATTTATTTTATTTATTTATTTTTTTTTAAGAGAGAAGATTTTATTATTTATTTATTTATTTATTTGCAGTTTTTGGCTAGGGCTGGGTCTGAACCCACCACCTCCAGTATATGGGGCCAGCGTCCTACTCCTTGAGCCACAGGCACCGCCCCTGGGTTTATAATTTAGAGAAGAAAAAAAATAACAGACTGGAGACCAATAGGGGTGGGAACAGCATGGTTATACATACAAAGGGACACAGGTATGAGGAGGTCAAGGTGGGTAGGCTGGGTGCATCCTTCTCAGCCACTAGGTGCTGGAGTTATGAAATTCAGCCCAGGAGGATTACAGGCCACGTCTGCTTTTTTTGTTTTTAATCCTTGTTTCTGTGCTTTGACATTGATCCAAGGGTTAATGGCGCAGCTCTGCCCATCACCCATCTGTATCTGCAAAGAGCAGGTTCCTGTAACCTGGAGCTCCTCAGTCTCCTAAGGGAGCTGGGAGTTGTTGCTTGAATGCTCCCTTCCCTATCCCTAGGTTCTTGAGAGTAATTGAGGGTGGTTGGGCATTTTAGGAAGTTTTTGGCTCCTTCCTTCACCCTGGACAGGTGGAGGAACGGCGGGAGCACTACATGGAGTCCTATGACATCGTGCTGGAGAAAGACGAGACTCTGGATGTGGTCAACGGGCTGCTGCAACACATCCTGCACCAGGGGGACCAGGTGGAGATACAGGGTTTGTGAGGATGCAGGCTCAGGCCAGGCCCTGCAAGCCAAGATGAGAAGGGGCCACCAATTTGGTCAGCTGTTTTTCTGTGAGCATAGAGAAAAGTTCAGGGTGGCCAAGACTGGGCCCTTCCATGCCCCTCCCTCCTCCTCTCTCCTGCTGCCTTCATCACTGGAGGCTTAAGGGAGGCCCTGCCCGGCAGAAGGGCACAAGCATCATTCCTGATGAACTGTTGACCATGGCATGTTAGTTCTGTAAGGCTTGTCTAGTCCATCAATTCTTTTTTTTTAAATGTTTAAACACTGAAAGCTGTCTTCAAACAAATGTATGAGACAAATGAAAATTAAAAAACTGAAAAAACAGAACTATTCTGATTTAGGGGGTGTGGAGTCGCGGGAGGGAGTGAGCAGAGCCTCCACAGGCATCTTTTGAGAAGTGTCCAGGGCTCCACAGAACACAGTTTGAAAACCACCATGAATTAGCCTGAGAGCCCAGGCAAGCACAGCCCGAATGTACCTGTGTGCTTCACGGCCAGTGAACTTTGAAGAGTGTGATTCTGGCCTGGAACTGTTTTGACTTTATGCAACACCCCTCTCTAAAGGAATATATATTTTTTTATTTTTTTGTAGAGACAGAGTCTCACTTTATCACCCTTGGTAGAGTGTCTTGGCATCACACAGCTCACAGCAACCTCCAACTCCTGGGCTTAAGCGATTCTCTTGCCTCAGCCTCCTGAGTAGCTGGGACTACAGGCGTCCACCACAATGCCTGGCTATTTTTTGTTGCAGTTTGGCCAGGGCTGGGTTTGAACCTGACACCCTCGGTATATGGGGCTGGTACCCTACTCACTGAGCCACAAGAGCCGCCCTTTTTTTTATTTTTTTAAGCTTTTTTTTTTTTTTTTTTTTCTCTGAGACAGCCTCAAGCTGTAGCCCTGGGTAGAGTGCTGTGTCATCACAGCTTACAGCAACCTCCAGCTCCTGGGCTCAAGCAATTCTCCTGCCTCTGTTTCCCAAGTAGCTGGGACTATAGGTGCCCGCCTCAACGCATGGCTATTTTTTGGTTGCAGCCATCCAGGCTGGATTCGAACCCGCCAGCTCAGGTGTATGTGGCTTGGCACCGAGCCGAGAAATACATCTAGATGTGGATTTTCCCAGTGATCTTGGCTCTCCTTCCTTGTGGCTCCAGGGCCACTAAAATGGATAATGGCCCACAAGAAGGACACCCCAGGGCCTGGAAGGAAACTGCTAAAGTGTAATTGATATAATAGTACTGTTGCCTTTCACTGTTGGCTGTCTTCACAGTCTCCTTCCCTCCCTGTTGACTTGGATGGTCTAGAACTAGTTGAATTCTCTCAAAGGTGCCTTTTGAAGAAAAAAAGTACAACAGCCAATGTTTCTTTGTCTTAAGAGATAAGATGGGCTGGGGGTGGTGGCTCAAATTTATAATCCTAGCACTCTGGGAGGCCAAGGCAGAAGGATCCCTTAAGCTCAGGAGTTTGAGACCAGCCTGAACTAAGAATGAAGATTAGCTTTACTAAAAAATAGAAAAATTAGCTGGGCATTGTGGTAGGTGCCTGTAGTACCAGTTATTCAGGAGGCTGAGGCAGGAAGATCACTTGAACCCAGGAGTTTGAGGTTAGAATGAGACTGTCTCAAAAACAACGCAAACTAACTGTAACCTTGAATTTCTGGGCTCAAGGGGATCCCAAAAAATGTACGTTTTTTTTCTATAGGAGTTTTATTGGGGGGGGGTGTAGGGGCAGGGACCTGAGGTATCCTGGCGGGAGTCCTGGGACAGGTAGGTGCTGGGCTGTGGGAGGTTTCAATGTGGCCCTCTAGGTGTTCAAATTTTTTTTTCTTTTTTTTTTTTTTGGAGATAGAGTCTTACTTTGTCCCCCTTGGTAGAGTGCCGTGGCGTCAGCTCACAACAACCTCAAACTCTTGGGCTCAAGCGATTCTCTTGCCTGGGCCTCCCAAGTAGCTGGGACTACAGGCGCCCAACAGAATGCCCAGCTATTTTTAGAGATGATGTCTCGCTTTGGCTCAAGCTGGTCTCAAACTTGTGAGCTCAGGCAATCCACCTGCCTGGATCTACCTGAGTGCTAGGAACACAGGTGTGAGCCATCTCACCCGGTGATGTGTTCAAATTTTGAGTTTCTCCTTCACTTTCTTGAATACATCTGAAAACCAATACCTGGTCTTGGCAGAAATGTTGCTCTGTTTGATGTGGTTGGTGACTTCCTGAGCCTTGTCTTCCATGGTGTTTCTAAACTTCAAGGTGCTTGAGAAACCTATGGTCACCTGTGTTGGGGCTGGGCCTTCCAAAGCCATTGACAGAACCACAACCAGGACTGGAGTGACAGCAAGAGCCTCATGATGGGGCCAGAAGGGCACTCTGTATCCTTAGTGCTTGCTGGCTGGCAAGCTCAGGTGAAGATTTTTGTATTTTTTGCAGAGACAGTGTCTTGCTGTGTTGCCCAAGCTGAGTTGGGTTTTTTTTGTTTGTTTTTTGAGACAAGAGTTTTACTCTGTCATCTTGGATAGCAACCTCAAATTCTTGGCCTAATGCTATCCTCTCGCCTTGGCCTCCTGAGTAGCTGGGATTACAGGCATTCACCACAATGTCCAGCTAATTTTTCTATTTTTAGTAGAGATGGGGGTCTTACTCTTACTCAGACTAGTCTCAAACTCCTGAGCTCAGGCAAATCCATCTGCCTCAGGCTCCCAGAGTGCTAGGATTATAGGTGTAAGCCACCCCATCCAGCCACCCAGGCTAGCCTTAAACTCCTGACCTCATGTATTCCGCCCTGTCCCCCCAAAGTGCTGGATTGCAGGTGTGAGCCACCGTGCCCTGGTTGGTGTTTTCTAGCCTGTCCACTCTTAGAGAAAAGCACTCATGTACCCTCCTGCAGAGAATGGCTGGTTGTTGCAATGTTGTGTATCTGCAGATCTGAACTAGGAGGAAGTATAGATGTTACTGAGTGCCAGCTGTGTGGCAGGCACCATTTGGACACTTAAGTCTCCACAATGACCCTGCAAGTAGGTGTAGTTCCTTGCACTCACAGATGGCTTAGGCAGGATAAATAACTTGCCCCAACTCCCTAGGTAGGACCGAGGGCCAGGATGTGAATGTTCCTGACCACAGCCTGCTCCTTTTCTTATCAAGCTGCAGTTCTCTGTTTCAGTTCAGGGATTTTCTATTAGATTTTGGAAGGAGAGAGTGGTTGCCCATGTGGGGCTAGGTTGGTAATCACTTTCAGATCTCAGTCAAAGGGATTTCTGGATGCTTTGCTGCCTAGTGTCAGGCTCTGACATGCAGAGCAGGCATGTCTCTCAGGGGAGGCTAAGCAAGAAATCAGTGTTTATTGGGGCAGTTCGGTGTGTGGGTCCAGTCCCATAATTTTCTCTCTCAAGGCCCACATCCTTAGAAGGCAGGTGATGTCATCGTGGTTGCAGTGGCTGGAGTCCAGTCAGGCAAGCAAGAGAAGATGGCCTGGCTGATGCTGAAGCAAGTCCTCCCCAGAGACACTGGATATTGAAACTCAATTACCTTCCTCTGGCAAGAGGGAGTAGGATTGGCAGGGAGGAATGGCCAATGGCCAGGAGCAGGGAAAGGTGGGAACATCACAGCATTGGAAATGATCTACTGAAAAAGTATAATCTGACCTGTGCAGTTTAACTTCATCCTTGAGCTTTGTAGGTTGTGTTTGAAACCAAGGGCCTTGTCTTTCCTGTCCAACTAGGACAATTAGAGACAGGGATCATTCCATACCTCCCCTGCAAGCCTCTCCTCTGGACATCCACCCTCCCAGCGACAGACCAGGGCTTCCTTTTCTTATTTTTTGAGACAGAGCCTCAAGCTGTCACCCTGGGTAGAGTACTGTGGCATCACAGCTCACAGCAACCACAAACTCCTGGGCTCAAGCGATTCTCCTGTCTCTGCCTCCCAAGTAGCTGGGATCACAGGCGCCCACCACATTGCCCGGCTATTTTTTGGTTGCAGTCGTCATTGTTTGGCGGGCCCGGGCTGGATTCAAACCCGCCAGCTCAGGCGTATGTGCCTGGTGCCTTAGCTGCTTGAGCCACAGGCACTGAGCCCAGGGCTTCCTTTCCACATGAAACCCCCAGATTAGGCCTAGTGGAGGCAGGAAACTTACAGAGGGAGGACCCCGATTTGGGTGCTCACCATCTAGTGTTGGGGATGCCAGGAAACAGCCTGATTTGTCTCCACTTGGCTATTCTTTGGGCCCACTCCACTCCATGGTCCTCAGGCCTTCAGTTTTATCCTTTATTCGGCACAATGAGAGGGACCTGACACCAGTTTAGCCCTTTGAGGGCTCTGCCCATCTCCCTCCCACTCTCTAGCCCCCCACACAAAGATTTCGTAGCCCTAAATCCCACCTAAGCATGTCACCTCACACACACCTTTTATTTTTTCTTAGGGTTCCTTAGAGAAAGGAGCCTTCTTTAGGGAAAAAGGGTGACTCAAAGCCCAGCCCTGACCTCCAGCACCCCAGGGACAGGTCAGCCTCAACCAGAGGCAAGTGAGAAGTGTGAATGGGACGGGTGAAGTAGGGCTGTCCTCCGGAGCCAGTCAGGGCTGGGGGGAGGGCCAAAGGGGCCCCCCGCCCCCACTAGTGCTCCTGTTGGGAAGATGAGCACAGCTAGGAGAAGCACAAATAAAAGGGAAGTTTGGGGAAACAAAGACATGAGGAGCTCAGCCCTCCTGTCTAGTGACTGGGTGCACGAGAAGGGCCACCAATGGCCCCATCCAACTTTGGACCCCTTTGTCCCCTAACTGGCTTTGTAGCTCCTTTTAAGGACGGTCTTTGGGGTTGAAGAAAATGGAACAGAGGTCTGTGCTCTGGAAGACCAGAGATGTTTCCTCTGACTTTTTAGGTATCTTGACTCCTAGACATCATCCCAGCAGAGGGTGACGGTCAGCAGGTCAGTCCCACTGCCATATCCCCCTAGCAGTGGGCCTTTGTGTCTGAGGCCAGGCCCAGGCTCCCTGCCCTTCAGAGCTCCTCATGAACCCGCTCCTGGTCTTCATCTGACTTTAGCTTGAGTTCCTCCACCGTGATCTTGCCGTCCTGGTTGCGGTCCTGGTTCTGGAACATGTCCCCTATGGTTTTCTCAGGCTTTTGCCCAGGCATAAGACGTCCTTTGCCCTCATTCGCTTGAGCCTTGATGAAGGTGGAGAACTGGGGGAGGGAGAGCCAGGGAAGAGTGGACAGTGAGAATCATGGCTGAGCAGCTGCGGTGGCCTTGGGAGGGGGCCCAGCTGGGATTATTTTTATTCCAGGCTGCCCTCCACCCCAGCTTAGTAAGGACTGGGAGAGGAGAGGTACTGATACTGGGGTCCTGGATGGGGCCAGAGTGTAAGGCATAGCAGGGGGTAGTCAGTGATGGCCAGGTAGGGTAACAGGCTGCGTGTGTGCCAAAGGAAGCGCTGAGCCAAAGGGCCTGAGGCACATCATTCGGCACATGGGCAGGCAGGATGGGAGACATGCATTGTTCTTGGTAGATGTGCCCTGCGAGCCGCCTTCCCTGTTGGGGTGAGTGTGTGGGCATGGTTCAAGGACTGAACTCTTACCCACCTCCTCCAGGGGGACCTCTCCATCCTTGTTGAGATCCATGTGTTCAAACAGGTTAGCAGGAGGGTCCTCATGCCACACAAACAGGTAGCCTATGGGCAGCCCATCCTCCCGAGATACCAGCTCCACCTCAAACAGCAGCACGGCACTGCCAGGAACCCCCCGGGCTAGAGGGAAGGAAGAGTCCCAATCAGGCCAGGGCCCGGGCCTGGCTTCAGTGTGCTTCCTAGCTCACAGGCTTCGGTTTCCCCTCTTGGGGCTGGGAGTAGGGCATGGGATGTGTACAGAAACATCTGGAAGGCATCCCTGACTCCCTCCACCAGCAATGAAGGCCCCTCACCTCCGCTCTCCCCGTGGGCCAGGTGCGGTGGCACGACCAGCTGCCGCCTCTCTCCCACACACATGCCCTGCAGGCCTGTGTCCAGGCCTTCAATCACTTTGTTGGTCCCCAGAGTCGCCTCCTGGGGTGCCCCGTAGTCATGCCTAAGGGAGAGCAGATTGCCAGTTCGCAGCCTCCTCTGAAGGTGGGACCAGGACAAGCCCTCCGTTCCAGTCCCCTGGTGCCCAGCCATGCAGCAGACACAGAGGCCCAACCCTGCAGACATGCACTTTTCTTTTCATCTTGGTGCTGCCCCTAACGTGCGGCCTTGCAGGCTCATCTCTCCCTGCTTTGGGGTCCCCTCCATAAAATGGAAACAGCAGCTCTCCCTACTGCTAGCTTCACCATCCCTTCTCCTCTAAAGAATCCATGACCCTATGGTTCCCTGATGGTCTCTGAGATGGGGACTTAGTGGAGGAAGAGTGTGAGTGCCCCCCCAGATGCTCGGGGATAGTAAGAGAGTAGCTGGAGTCTGGGGTACCCTTAGGAGGACTCCCCACACCTTTGCCCACCCACCTGCCCAGCCCTGGCCCTGCCCTGGACCCACGAGGAGAAGAGCTGGGTGCCATCCAGCAGAGAGCAGTTGTAGTGGTATCGAATAAAGTCCCCAGACTTGGTGGTGTCATTGCACGTGTCAGGGGGTCGGGACAGTATCTTGATTTCCACCGGATCTGCAGGGTTGTGGAAGTCAATGACGTGGACGTCGAAGATCAACACAGCAGAGCCAGGGATCTTGTCTCCTGAGGCCAGAATGGAGCAGTGGGGTCAGCTGGGACTCTAGGAGAGGCTGCTTGAAGTCTCCATGGAGGCCCCTAGACCTGACACCCCTTCCTCCCATGGGAATCCACATGGGATGGGATATTTGTCCACAGTGTCAATTCTTCTAATATACTCTTGCTGTGATGAGGGGCAAGAAAAGGGGCATTCTAGTTAGAAAGCCCTTTCCACACATCATCTTGCAAATTCCCAGTAATTTACCTGCAGGTCAGCATGATTGGTCCCATTTTACAGGTGGGGATACTGAGGCCCCTAGCACAGCTGGGTTCTAGGGCTATGCTGGTCCTGTTCTTCCAACCACCCTCCCTTCCCAAACCTGGGAGTTGGCAGCTCTTCTCCACCATGGAAGGGAAAGTAGGGCACTGCCCTGGAGAAAATGGATGGAGTGGGAATGAGGGATAGGCAACAAGATGTAAATTGTGTATGTTTCTGTAATGAGAGGGGCAGAATGGTGGCTGGAATTCTACCATGGGTTGGGGGGCCCAACCACCACTGCCAGTTGGGAGGGAGCAGAGAGCAGCCCTACCAGTTCCGTTCTCCCCATAGGCCAGGTGGGGTGGGATGGTGATTCTCCGGTGCTCCCCTATGCAGGCACCCTGCAGCCCCTGGTCCATCCCGGGGATGATGTAACCCTGCCCGATATAGGTATTGTAGGTGTGGTTGCGGGAGTAGCTGTAATACAAGGTGGAAGGGCCAGGGAGGGAGTCAAAGGGGTCTCTCCCCATCCAGGCAGCTCAGAGTGACCCCCAACTGCTGCCTGGGATACCCCAACACCTGGTTTTTTCCTTCCTGTCTCAACTTTTTCTGCCTTTTGCCCAGTCTCCATCCCCCTCCTCAGGATCCTCCTGACCTGGAGTCAAAGAAGGTGCCATCCATCAATGAGCCGTTATAGTGGTATCGCATGAAGTCCCCAGCCACAGCTCTTCGGACACAGCCTAGGGGAAGCTCCAGTGTCTCTATCTGGACAGTGTCCTTCGGGTTGTGGACATCAATGAGTAGGACATGAAAGACCAGGGAGGCCTGCGGGGGGATCACAGTCCCTGGGGAAGGGATAGGACTTGAGCCATACAGGTGGGCAGCAACCCAGGGCTCCTTCTTGACTCAGGAAGGCCTAGATGAGCACCATGCCCTCTCCCCCCCATTAGCAGCCCAGCGTCTTGTTCCTCCTGTGATGCCTGAGCTGGGTTCCTCCAGGGTCACCACCAGCTCATACTGAGTCTTTGTGTGAATCAGAATAAAGCACCCCTTCTTAGTGAGATTGTCACCAAGGGCTGGATTTCTTCCTGATTTGCCTCCCTGGCTGGGTGCCCTTTGCAGTACACAGCCTGAACCACTGTTTGTGGAGCCCTGGTTTTCCTCTTCTGGAGAACTCCCCCTTGAATCCCTGACTACCCTCACCGTAGCCTTTCTCGCCATAGGCCAGGAATGGAGGGATGATAATCTTTCTCCTCTCTCCAGGACACATGCCCAGCAGCCCTTGGTCCATGCCCTTGATCAGCCAACCAGAGCCGATGTAGGTGTCGTAAGTGCCTCCCCGACTGTAGCTGCAGAGTGAGAAAGAGGTAGGAGAGGCAGGTGGGCCCCGGACTCCCCCTCCTTATGCCACGGCCCCCAGGGTCTCAGGGCTCCCCTCCAGCCCCTTAATACCTGGTGTCGAAGGAGGTGCCGTCCAGCAGAGTGCCATTGTAGTGGTAGCGAACAAAGTCGCTGTCCTGGACCATGCGGGGGCAGACGGGCGGGCGCAACAAGATGTCCACCTGCACGGTGTCTGCTTTGTTCCACACATCCAGCATGACCACGTCGAAGTAGAGGGTGGCATCAGGTGGGATGAGCCCCGCTGTAAGGGTGGAGCAGCAGGAATTTGTGTTTGGGGTAGCCCCCAGGGTCTGAGGGTCTTGCTCCACTCCTTCACCCACCTCTGGTTCCTCTTCTTCCTAGCTAAGCCATGACCCCACCCAGGGCCCTGGCACTCCCCTTCCTCTCATCCCACTGTTCATACTGCACATGCAGCATGACCTTGGGCAAGTCACTCCCAGCCTCTGCACTTCGGATTCTGCTCTCTGGTCTCTTCCACCCCGAACTTGTGCCCAGCCCTTCTCACCCACGCCGACACTGCCATAGCCCAGGTGTGGAGGCACAATGAGGTGGCGCCGCTCATTGATGCACATGCCCAGGAGGCCTCGGTCCATGCCGGTGATAAGGCGTCCTACACCTACCACGATGGCCACTGTGGTGTTTCGGTCATAGCTGGAGAAGGGACAGATGGGATATAGTGGCCTCAAGTGTGCTGAAGGGAGGGTGCACATAGCCACATGGTTCCCTGTGCCCACAGTTGCATCATACAGAGATGCACACACAATCAATTCCCCCTTCCTGTGCACAGGCAGGATGTACACATGCACTCGCACTCTACCTCTCTTTCAAGTCTCCCTCCTAGGTCAGTGGTGACACCCACCTTAAGACGAAGAGCTGTTACAAAAGGGAACCCCCAGCCAGGTGCAGTGGCTCACATCTGTAATCCTAGTACTCTGGGAGGCCGAGGTGGGTGTATTGCTTGAGCTCAGAAGTTCAAGACCAGCCTGAGCAAGAGCAAGACCCCATCTCTAAAAGTAGCCGGCATCGTGGCAATAGCCTGTAGTCCCAGCTACTTGGGAGGCTGAGGCAAGAGAAACACTTTGAGCCCAAGAGTTTAAAGTTGCTGTAAGCTATGACACCACAGCACTCTACCCAGGAAGACAAACTGACAATCTGTCTCAAAAAAAAAAAAAAAACAAAACCCTCCAGGATGCCAGGACCTTCTATTGCCCTGGGATGGGGTAAAGTGGGGTGTATAGGCTTGGCTGCTGCTGCTATTTGCAGACAGCAAAGGAGTAGTAAGTACAGCACAGAGGGGTAGAGAAAGATTTATTGAACACTTAATATATGCAGATTAAATGCATGGCATTCAATATCTTATTTAATCATTTCCCTTGTGAGGTGGGCATTAATAGTTTCAGTTTTCTTATAAAAAAAATTGAGACTTAAGAGACTAAACGCCTTGCTCAAGGTCACACCACTGACATGTGGTCAGTTGAATCCCAAAGCCCATGTTTTTGCCACTTCATTGTCAATTCTCCAAGCTGGCAGAAGTGTGAATGGGGAATGGTTCCAAATCTTGAAAAGGCCAGAAGTAGTAGCTCATGCTTATAATCCTAGCACTCTGAGAGACCAAGGAGGAGGGAGGATCTCTTGAACTCAGGAATTTGAGATCAGCCTGAGCAAGAGCAAGACCCTGTTAGCCCAGCATTGAGGCACATGCCTATAATCCCAGCTACTTGGGAAGCTGAGGTAGGAGGATCACTTGAACCCAGGAGTTTGAGGTTGCTATGAGCTAGGCTGATGGAACCCTAGCATGGCCAACAGTGACAGATAATGTCTCAAAAAGAAAAAAAAGTCTATTTTAAAATTGCTGTGGCTTTTGTTTTTAGTTATATACTTATAATTTCTTTTCAGTTTTCAGAAGTTTTTTATTTTGATGGAAGTGGGCCATGGGTTAAGCAAGTTTTCCAAGCTCAATATTCATGAGCTGAGCCTCAGCCAGGCTCCCAGGGTCCCCACCAGGGAAGACAGTCAGGGCTATACTGGCCGCTACCTATACTTGGCTTTGCCCACAAAATGAGTTTTAAGTCTGGCCTGTTTCCTTCATGGTGCTGTTATGAAGGCCTAAGCTCTGCAGTAATTTCTATAAGTTTAACACCATCAGGGTACAGTTCTTATAAGAGTCCAGCCTAATGTGTTTTGAACCTGCTCAAGGACTGCCAGGCACTGTGAGAAGAGCCCTTTCATTCATTATTTTGTGTGAGTCTTAATATCAGCTTTAGCAAGTAGGTGCTGTTCTTATCTGTTTTTCAGATAAGGAAAGTGAAACTTAAAGAGACAAGTTTCCCTATCTTTAGTCATAACCTGAATTGGACTATATGAATTCTGAAGTTCATATTTTTACCCAATATATACTACCTGCCTCCAAAGTCATGGCCACTAATTTTCCTGTGACTGAGTTGTATGTTTTGAGGAAGGGTGTAGAAAGCACTGACTCAGAAATCCAAGGTTTACCCCTAAGGCTGACAGACAGCAATGCAACAGCAGTGCAAACCCCAAACCTGGCACAATGGTCAGCCTGGGGCACTGGCCTGGTATAGCTGAAATGGGAAGTGGGGTACAGAGGAGAACTGCAGAAGGAGGCATGATACTCAGTACCCTTCAAGGAGTCCAGTACAGCATGCCCGACCGGGTGACACGTAGACAGACAGGGCCCCTGCACCAAGCCATGCCCTAACCCCCAGGTTCATCCAGCTGTCTTATTATAATGCCCCCAGCTTTATCCCTGGCCACTGGCTGCTGAAAAGTCCCACCCCCCTCCAAAAAAAGCAGTTCTATTCCTTCTTCTCTAAACACAAAGGCACTGAAAACTGGGGATGGAACCAGACAGGCAGTCAGGGTAGGTGGAAAGGTAGATGGTCTTGGCTGATAGATATAGCAGGGCCCACCCCTTCCCCCAACACTGTAGGCCATAACACCCCTCTCCATCTTGTCCTTAAATACAGCAAAGGTAAGGAAACAGGGCACCTTGATTATCAAGTACTTTGGGGGATGTGGAGCTTGTGTAAAAGAAATTGGGGTCTTTTGACAGGTAAAGGTTTGGAATTGGAGAGGGGGGTTGTCTGTGGGGAGATGGATGTCTAGGAGCCCCCAAGGGTGCTGTCTGGGATTAGCGGATCACCAAGTGAGTCCTGGAATACAGCGTTTTAAAGGGGCAAGAAGGTAACTGCAGGACCCAGATGGGGTTCCAGGAAAGGAGAGTGGTGAGTCTGGGGGTACCCAATGCATTACCTCGAGTCAAACTTCTTGCCGTCCTCAAAAGTGCCGTTGTAGTGGTAGCGCACAAAGTCCCCCATCTGCACCTCCCGGGGACAGGCCCTGGGAATGTAGTACCGATCGATGACCACGTCTTCCAGGGGGCCCCCTGCAGGGCTGGCTCGGCCCAGCCCCCTCCCAAAGGCCTGCACCAGCAGTAGCAGCAGCAACGGCAGCAGGGGGAGCCGGAGGAGGGTGTAGCTGGGGGGCCCGGCCGAGAACATGGTGCCTAGAGTCTGGACGGCGGACAGTGAGGCCGGGAGAACCTCCTTCCCCCTCCTCCCAGAGGTGGCTCCCCCGCTTCCTGTCCTCCTTCCCACCCCGTCCGGGCTGGTCCACGTGGAATGGGGGCTGGGGAGGCCTGAGCTGGCAGGCTGGGTGTGCGTGGTGTTGAGGTGGAATGGGAGGAGGGGGCCAGGCTGAGAGGGTTGCAGTGAGAAGAATGCACCACAAAGAACTCTGGGTCCTCCTCCCCCATCTCCACAGTGGCTGAGAGACCTGGGGCCTAGCCCGGGGAGAGAGGTTCGGGAAAGATGAGTAGTCTGAGTGGACTCCAAAAAAAAAAAAAAAAAAAAGTTCAGCGTCTTTTTTTTCCGGATCCCCCGGGTCCTAAAGCCTGATTAAAGCATTAAAGCATCCCTCGCTTCTTTTGTCGGCATCCCCAAATCTAGGCCCCTCCAGATGAGTGGTGAGGCCCCAGAATCTGAGGGTTATCTCAGTGTTTTCCCGCACCCCAACTGTCCTCTAAGGGAAAACTTCTCCGGGAAAGAGCGGCTTTGTCCCGCAAAAGCTAGACTGCAAGGACTTTGTGCCGCGGGGACAGAGATTGAGTGGGTGGTGGTGACAGTGAAAGATGTGCTGGGATGAAATCAGGTGTGTGCCTCCCGACGTGGGCGGCGGGGGAGCAGGGTACATCTGGAGTGTGCAGAGAGTCGTTGAGACCTAAAACTAGGTTCCCCGGCTTCAGACTTACTGACCGTGCAGAGGGAGGCGGCACGTCCCTCAGCGACTTGATCTTATGCTGGGGACACGATCTTGTGTGGGGAAGGGCTTTCTGGGCGTCCCATCTTTGGCGTGAAGCGTTAACCTATCCACCACTATCTATATGCCAAGGGGAAGACACCCCCCCGACGGCAGGGGGTCGAGCCAACGTAGGGGACCTGGGACACTACTGGACTTAGGGAAGACGCGACCCAGGACCCTCTCCCGCCGTCCCGCCCTCGATGGCCGGCGCTAAGACCCAGCGGGCGTGCCGCCGGCCCCGGCCCCCTCCCACCCGCCAGCCCTCGGGGCCGCCCCTCAGCTCGGGACAGCCGGCCGGCGCGGCGGGGGCATGGGTCGGGCGGCATGGGGGCTGCTGTGGCTGCTGCTGGGCAGCGCCGGGGCGCAGTACGAGAAGTACAGCTTCCGGGGCTTCCCGCCGGAGGACCTGATGCCACTGGCCGCAGCCTACGGACACGCGCTGGAGCTGTACGAGGGCGAGAGCTGGCGCGAGAGCGCGCGCTACCTCGAGGCGGCGCTGCGGCTGCACAGGCTGCTGCGCGACAGCGAGGCCTTCTGCCACGCCAACTGCAGCGGCCTCGCGCCGCCCGCCGCGTCTTCCCCCGGGTCCGCGCCGGGCCCAGACAGCGGCCTCGGCGACGAGTGGGCCCGCGAGCTGTGGCTCTTCGGACACGTCCTGGAGCGCGCCGCCTGCCTGCGGCGCTGCAAGCGCTCGCTACCCGCCTTCCAGGTGCCCTATCCGCCGCGCCAGCTGCTGCGCGACTTCCAGAGCCGCCTGCCCTACCAGTACCTGCACTATGCGCTATTCAAGGTGGGCGCCCCGGCCGGGGGCTACCCATCCCCGGGCCTTTCTCGGCGGCGGGTTTCCGCACCAGCCAGTCGGGGGAACGCTGCTCCCACCCAGAACTCGCGGTACGCTCAGGGCTGCGGGCTCTGGCCCTCCTGACCCGCTCCCCACACGACCCCACTAGGCTAATCGGCTGGAAAAGGCGGTGGCTGCAGCCTACACCTTCCTCCAGAGGAACCCGAAGCACGAGCTGACCGCCAAGTATCTCAGCTACTACCGTGGGATGCTGGACGTCACCGACGAGTCCCTCACGGACCTAGAGGCCCAGCCCTACGAGGTGGGGTGGAGAGTAAGGGGGAGGAGGGGAGATGTTGGGGTCCCCTTGACTGCCCCTGCCTCGCTCCCCCCAGGCCGTGTTCCTCCGGGCTGTGAAGCTCTATAACAGCGGGGATTTCCGCAGCAGCACTGAGGACATGGAGCGGGCTCTGGCCGAATACTTGGCGGTCTTTACCCGGTGTCTGGCCGGCTGTGAAGGGGCCCAAGAACAGGTGGACTTCAAGGACTTCTACCCAGCCATAGCAGGTATCTGCTTCCTAAGGCTTCTTAACATAATATCCTTCCTTGCACCTGGAGCATTTACGCAGTGCTGAGGAGCTGGACTGGAGTGAGATGTTATCTAAGGGAGACTTCTGTTTCTGCAAAGAGAGATGCTGGGTGAAGAGGGCTATAGCCAGCAGTGTTCAAGCTGCTGGATATCCGTGCAGAGAGGCAGTAGGGAGGAAGGGGTGAGGGAGAGGGCTCCATGGGGAGCTACTCCTTCCAAAAGTATCCAGGAAGCTTGGATTCATAGGCTTCCAGGCAGAGGGCAGAGCAGGGACAAAGCTTCCCAGGAAGGAAACAGCCCTGCAAGTGTGCACAGAAAGCACTTTGTGGCCTGAAATCGCTCCCAGCCTTGGGATCTTTATCTCTAGGGTCCCTCAAGTGGGAGCAGAAAGAGCTACCCTGCCTTGGCACCTGTAGCTCAGCCACTAGGGCACCAGCCACATGCACCGGAGCTGGCGGGTTCAAATCCAGCCCAGGCCTGTCAATCAACAATGACAACTGCAACCAAAAAAATAGCTGGGTGTTGTGGCGGACACCTATAGTCCCAGCTACTTGGGAGGCTGAGGCAAGAGAATTGCTTGAGCCCAAGATTTGAGGTTGCTGTGAGCTGTGATACCACCGAGGGCAACATAGTGAGACTGTCTCAAGAAAAAAAAAAGGAAGACCTACCCTTTGGCCTTCTGGCTTGCCTCCAACCCCTCTTCTCTTTGCCCAGAATGCCCTGGCTCCCTCTGTGACCTGGAGTGGGGGTTGAACAGTAGGTGATAAGTCAGCCCTGCCCACAGTAATCTTCCTCAGCATCATGTATCTACACTAAATTAACTAAACGTGTTATCTTGTCATTACAACAGCAACACCTTTCCTGTACAAGGAAGCAGGCTCAGGAGGCAGAGCTGGGATTTGGAGTCAGTCAGTGGATGGCTGTTCAGTATACCACCAGCTCCTCATTGCTGCCCCCACCCCCAGATCTCTTTGCAGAGTCCCTGCAGTGCAAGGTGGACTGTGAGGCCAATTTGACTCCCAACGTGGGCGGCTACTTCGTGGACAAGTTTGTGGCCACCATGTACCACTACCTGCAGTTTGCCTACTACAAATGTGAGTCCCCAGGTGGGCTTGAGCAGGGGAGGAAGGGGGAAGGGGTGAGGGAGAGGGCTCCATGGGGAGATAGTCCTGAGAGCTGAGGAACTGGGTGATGGGAGGAAATGCCAGTGTGCTGGGGATATAGGACCTGTGGGAGCCTGGGGCTAGTGAGAGGCTTGTGAGGGAGAACAGAAAGTGGCCTTAGAGAATTAAAGGGCCTTCGGGCAGACACCTGGACAGCCAACAGCTATAAAGTACAGGGAGGATGTAAAGTTTGTGTGCAACTTACTATGTTAAACTATTTTAAATTTCATGTGAACTTTATGTCCACCCTGTACTTGTCAGGTTATAAGTCCTCTTATCTTACTTGTTCTTCTCACCAATACTACGCAGCTGGCATTACTGGACTCATTTTTCAAATGAGGAAACTGAAGCTCATAGAGGGCAAGGGGTCAATAGCACCAGAACTTGTGACTCTCCACTTGAGAGAGACCTTGGCATTGACTGGGGCTAGGGTGGATAACTTCTAGGGTTCTGGCAACACAGAGATGCTGAGAGAGAACTTGCAGCTGGAGCAGAGGGGCTGAGAACCAAGGGGCCAGGAGACCCCTTGTGGGTGTGAACAGACAGCAGAATGGTTGAGGGTCTCTAATTCCCCAGTGTCATTATCCTCCAGCTATGTGACCTATGCCTCAGATTTCTTTTTCTTTTTTCTTTTTTTTTGAGACAGAGTCTCCCTGTGTTGCCCTTGGTAGAGTGCTGTGGCATCACAGCTCGCAGCAATCTCAAACTCTTGGGCTTAAGCAATTCTCTTCCCTCAGCCTCCTGAGTAGCTGGGACTACAGGTGCCCGCCACAATGCTAGCTATTTTTGTTGCAGTTATTATTATTGTTTAGTTGGGCTGGGCCAAGATCGAATCTGCCACCCTTGGTGTATGTGGCTGGTGCTATAACCACTATGCTACGGGCACTGAGCCTGCCTTAGATTTCTTGTTCATAAAATGGGGATGACATGGGCGGTGCTTGTGGCTCAAAGGAGTAGGGTGCCAGCCTCATATGCTAGAGGTGGCAGGTTCAAACCCAGCCCCGGCCAAAAACTGCAAAAAAAAAAAACAAAACCCCAAAAAACAGGGATGACATAAGTGAGTTGGAAAGGGCTGAGCACGTGGTAAGTACCCACTTCTTGCTAGCTTGAATGATTTTTTGTGGGGTAAGGAGCCCAGTGGGCATTCTAGGAGGCAGCTGGCAGCAGGCTACAGGACTGAGTTGGAGTTGGGGCAGGTTAGATGGGGCAGACTCTGAGGGGTTGCTCCTTATCCTATCCTGTCACAGTGAATGATGTGCGCCAGGCCGCCCGCAGTGCCGCCAGCTACATGCTCTTTGACCCCGAGGACAGCGTCATGCAGCAGAACTTGGTGTATTACCGCTTCCACCGAGCTCGCTGGGGCCTGGAAGAGGAGGATTTCCAGCCCCGGGAGGTGGGCCCCAATTTCTGAGGCACTTGCTTGCTTGCATTTTGTAAAAAATCTCCTGGCTTCCTGGGAAGGTAGGAGGGTGAGTGGAAAGAAAGGATATAGATTGTGGTTAAAGCCTATGAATCCCCAACAATTAAAAAAAAAAAAAAAAAAAAAAGTCTAGGGTTTAAAGCCCAGGCCCACAGCTGTGTGGTCCTGGGAGCATCATGGCCTTTGCTAAATCTGCTGCCTCACCTGCAAAATGGAGATGTCCGGATGTGGGAGGTACCAAAATGTGTGTTCATTCCAGCTTGCCCTCCTGCACACCTCATCTTTTGGCCTTTTGTCCCTCTTTCCCAGGAAGCCCCTAGCCTGACCCCTTGGAGTCTAGAGCAAGGCTGGCAAATAAGGGGGCACATGGTGCCACTCCCACTTCCCTTGTCAGTGGCAGATGTTGCTAATCAATTGAGGTACTCTTTTCCACGGAACCCTCAGTATTTTCTTTAACCCAGAACTCTAGGCAGCTATGATTATTTGATCAGCATGTGAGCTGATACCTGTTCCCTGGTCCTTGAGCTGGAAGAGGGCCAGTGGGCCCAGATCCTAGGAGCCCTGGCTCCCTACCATCTGGCAGCAGAGTCCAGCTCAGCCCCCTATCCTTCCCTCCTCCCAGGAGGCCACACTCTACCACAACCAGACCTCCGAGCTGCGGGAGCTCCTGGAGTTCACTCACATGTACCTGCAATCAGACGACGAGGTGAGTGGCCCCAGCCCTCACCAGGGCTGGGCTGTCATGGAGTCCTTGGGCCTTTTCTTAGGGAGTTCAGCTACAGCCCCTAGGAGTCAGCTGCTATGATGCAGAAGAGGTTGTCCCTTTTTTCCAGCTTCCTTTCTCTACCTCAGTGTTCTCATGCCCTCCTCTCTACATGTCCTTATCATCCTGCTTTTCCCAGGACAGTTTGGATGGTGTCTCTTCCAGGTAGCTATCCATGCCTGCCCTGGCTTTCTCTGGGCATGCAGTGCCAACTCTGACCCTCTGTGCTTCCCTGGCCACCTGTGGGCTAGACCTGGAGTTGTTTGTAGCCCTGGTCTATCTTGTTTATCCTTGGGCCCCTTCTCCAGCCAGTCTCCTAGAGGATTGTGTTCCAAGACAGGGGACTAGGTTATTCCCAGCTCTCACATGGCACCTACATAGAGCCCCTGCTTCCTGCTTAGGACTGAGTTTGAATGAACCAGTGAATAAACTATCAAATGGATGCAGCACACCAGGAAGAAAGGACCATAGTGTATCACAGTGACTTCAAATGAGGCTTTGACAGCCTGATTGTCTCTGAGGTGCTCTGCTTGGTGGTTGTTTATTCACCCCCCTCCTTTGTTCACCCCTCCACAGCCCTACTCAGTGTCATATCCTCCAGCTGTGTGACCTCTCTGTGCCTCAGATTTCATGTCCTTATAATGGGGATGACATAAGTGAGTGCTAGCCAGACTGACCCTTCTACTTACCAGCTGGGTAGCCTCCAGGCAAAGTCTCAGGTGACCTCTCAACTTCTATTTCTTCATCCATTGTATGGGGAGAATCATGCCCATCTCACACCATTACAGTGAGGATTAAATGACCTCTAGTATGTAAAGCACTTAATCTGGAGCTGGCACACAGTAGGTGTTCAGTGAGTGGTAGCCATTTTGATGACTGTCACTTGTGGCCTGCTGTTTGCCACACATCAGGCTTAGGGACAAAGGCACAGTCCCTTTCCAAGCAGCTCATGCTCTAGGGAAGGAGACATAAACTGTGCTGGAGAGGTGAATTCTGGGTGCCAGAGGAGGGCTTCCTGCCCAACCAGGGTCATGGATACAGTCCTTGCCTGGCTTTGGAGGATCAGCTAGCTACCCGCACACAGGTGATGCTGAACTAGGAAAATGCAGGACATTCCATCTTAGAAATCTGAATCCACCATCTTCACAAGCCTGGAGTAGGCACTGTGTCCTCACGCCCCCTGGTGGTGGGTCTGCAGTTGCAGGCTGCAAGCTCGCTGTGTTGGAGGTGTTCCTGGCAGGGCAGCAGTGTGAGCACACATTGTAACATGCGTGGACTAGCAATCTTCTCAGCAGGGTGCTTGTGCTTAGGAGGTGGGGCTGTGGGGCTGTGGAGGGGGTTAGTGTTTCTCTAGTAGAGTCCCATGCTCCATTCAGAGTTGGGGGGACAGTGTGGGAATGGGCCTTGCAGGAGAAATTGTCAAAACATTCTCATTAGACCTTGAGACTAGACAAAGAAAGGCTTTGGGGACTGAGTGGTGGGTTTGGGTCTGCTCTGACCTGGTTTCTCACTTAACCCTGGGGCTGCTCTAGATGGAGCTGGAAGACACAGAATTGTCCATGCGGCCTGAGGATGCCCCATCTGACACAGAGTTTGAGGGAGAAGGTGACTACGAGGAGGGCTTCTATGCTGACTGGTGGCAGGAGCTGGATGCCAAGGGTGACGAGGCTGAAGCTGGTCAGTGACATGGGTCCTGGATGGGGCTGGGAAGGGACACAGCCCGAGATGGATGTTGGGGATATATGGATCCACCAACTGCACTTCAGAGCCCAGAATATGTGTGTAGGTGCTGGGACCCCTCCTATAGGAGCCTCCAGCGACCCCCGTCTCACTTGGGAGTAGGGGTAGTACAGTGTCTCCCTGGAGCTGGCACCAGCTGAGACCTGTTCCTGGGGAACCTCACTCCTGCCAGGACAGCACCTGGACAGCTGCCGACATGGGCTAACCCCAGTGCTTTCTCCTTCCCTTTTCAGAGCCAGAGCCTGAACTATCATGAGAAGGGGCACCCCACACCCCTCAGGAGCTTGGGAACACTGGGCACAATGGCACCACGCCTTCTAGCCTGGGCAGCAACAGGAACTATTTATTAAAACTTTAAATCGATGGACACAGCTAACTGGGCCACATCCTGCCCACCCATGAGCAGTGCTCCATCCTGTTTCTTCTGTGTCTCTGGACAACAGAGTGGCAGGTGGGCTAATGGGGGTCTATCCTCCTCCCTGCTGCTCCTCGCACCTGGAGGAGGAGGTTCCAGCTCCTGGCTTGAGTCTCAGGCTGAATTGCCAAAGGGTCAGCCAAGGTTGTAAAGAGCGCTGGACCAGGAGTCCAGCAGTTCCAGCACCCTGACAGCAGGTGATTAATAAATGTTTGAAATAAACACAGCACCTGGGTCCAGTCTCCCCGGAGCTTGGCTGTGTGGGCACAGGTCCTTTCCTCCCTGCCTCTGCGCTCACCTTCCCTCGTCTATAGAATATGGGGTAACCTGGGCTGGTGTTTTCTTCCCTTGGTGGGGAATGTTGTGTGACAGCGAGCTTGCAGCCTGCAACTGCAGACCCACCACCAGGGGGCGGGAGGACACAGTGCCTACTCTAGGCTTGTGAAGATGGTGGATTCAGATTTCTAAGATGGGATGTCCTGCATTTTCCTAGTTCAGCATCACTTCCCTTGGGAATGTGGGAAGTGTGGGGAGGGGGCCATGGACGTTTACTCCTGGTGTTTGCTTTCTTGGCATTTACTGACCCAGGTTCTTTAGAGTCAGAGCAGATGTGCCCTGCCCTTCCTGCTCTGGCCTTTCCTCTATTCCAAATCCAGGTTGGGGGCCCAGCTCCATAGCCAGCAGAGCCCTACGGATACAGTTGGATTACTTGGCACTTCTTGGGGTGCTGTGGCACAGCCAGACCCCTCTTGTATAATCTTCATTGGCTCCATGGAACAGAGAGTCCAGAGATATGCGAGTAAGGATGATGCGTGGTAGCTACCACCAGTTCTGTGACTCACAGTCAGGAGGTGGGAGCCAAAGAGGCCTCTCTGGGAGAGGCCCCAGCCCGGTGACAATGCTGTCCTACATTTCTAGCCTCCCAGGGGCAGGTGGCAGAGGTGTCTTCCTGCTGGAGTCAGAGCTGAGAAGCAGAGGTTTCACTGCCACACCCCTGCCCTCCCCCCAGATGTGCTGGGTGATACCTCTGTGTCTAGAAGGAC
This sequence comes from Loris lydekkerianus, assembly GCA_963574355.1. Lineage (NCBI taxonomy): Eukaryota > Metazoa > Chordata > Mammalia > Primates > Lorisidae > Loris > Loris lydekkerianus. Next base: position 26,681 of record CAUYPK010018468.1, read on the forward strand.
TTCTTCCTGTCCTGCCCCTAGGTTAGGATGAGGGCTGGAAGGGCAGGGTCTGAGTCTGGAGCAAGAGCTACGTCAAAGCTGGGAGCTTCACTCCTCTCTCCTCCCTCCCGTAGTTTGGATCTATCCTGGTAGCGTTTCCTGACAGCTCCTAGGTGTCAGGGTGGCCCTGTCCTACACCACCCCTTTCAAACTGCTGTGTTGTCAGCTCTAATGAGGCTCTACCCCTGTCTCTGGGAGGGGCTGCCCTCCTGGCACTTCAGAGGGTGGGAGTGGGATGTGCTTGAGCGTGTCTGCCAGACTCTGCCTGTGTGAGTAAGGAGCTTTGGAATCTGGACGGCCGGGTGTGGGGCTGCTGTGTGTGGATGTGTGGATCTGAGTGTTTGCCGATGCCTGGTGCACAGGTCTGCGGGTGTCCGTGGCAGCCTCGGGGTCTCTGGACGTGCGTGTGTGTGTATGCGTGTGTGTGATATGGATGTGTGTTTAGAGGGATTCATTCACTCATTCAACGCCTACTGTGTGCCAGGCATGCAGTAGGTGCTGGGCTTATAGTGGTGAACAAAGCAGGCCCTGCTTGTGTAGAGGAACTTGGGTTGCAGAGGAGACAGGTGGCAAACAGTCAATGTTGGAAAGTACAGATTGGCTAGGCATGTTGGAAAGGTGAGATGGGAAAACAGCCAGGTAAAAGAGCTCAGAGAGGCGATGGCTTGCAGTGTCAGTGTGTCACCAGCTATGTCCCTCTGTGCATCTAAGAGTGGTGCCTTTCAGTGTGTGCTGGTAAGCAGTGTATGCTGTGGGCACCTCTGGAAGTGGAAGGCCAGCCCCTCGAGGTACCCCAACCCAGCCATTGGGCCCCACCACCCAGTCTAGTAGGCCTTACTCAGCTCCTCTGTTCCAGGGAGCCACCAGCACCTCCCACCTCTCCCTGCTGCCAGCATCTCCCCATTGCCTAGCCAGCTCCCCAAACCGGTCTGTGCCATCCCTCTGGAGCCTTCCAGCCCAGTCTCCCAGCCCCACCCAGTCCAGATGACTTTGCCTCCTCCAGGGCTCTGGCTCACTGCACCCACCTTGCCCCCACACCCACACAGCACCTCCAAGCCCTAGAATCAGCAGGGAAGTGGGGTTAGGGAGGACCCCACACAATAGGACCCAGGAGGCCCCATCCTCAAGAAATCATAGCTACCAAGATGTACTGTGTGCCAGGCACTTGCTATATTAAGTACAATGCTCCAAACAGTCTTGCAGTGTGGCTATCAGTTCCCCCTCTGCTCAGGTGAGCCTGCCAGATGAGAAGCAGCTCGTCCAAGTTCCTCAGTGGTTGGTGACTGAGCTGGGTTTGGACCTTTTCTCACTAAATCAATGCTACTCATAGAAGGGAGGGGAGGGAAAATGCACTGGGCTCAGGTGTTGGCCTTGTCCCTTTAGCTGTCAGCTGGGGCCAGGGAGAGGAGGTAATGGCTGTGGGATGTGGAAATAAAGCCACTCTCCGTTCTCCCCAACGATGCCACAGCTCACTGAGGGAGCAAGGAGCTTGAGAAAGGAGGCAGGGGAGGGGAAGGCAAGACAAAGGAGTGAGGCAGAGAGGAAGGGAGGGAGGGAGAGGAGCAGCCGGCACCCTCTCAGGCCTTACTGGAGCCTTATCCTGCCCAACCCACTTTATCAGCTCCTGGGATTAGCCCTGATGTTAGTGGTCTATGGACAGAATTGCTGGGGTCACTTGAACTGGCAACTTTTTTTGTTTTTGTGAGACAGTCTCACTATGTTGCCTTTGTTAGAGTGCCGTGGCATCACAGCTCATAGCAACCTCAAACTCTTGGGCTTAAGCGATTTTCTTGTCTCAGCCTCCCGAGTAGCTGGGACTACAGGCGCCTGCCACAACGCCCAGCTGTTTTTTGGTTGCAGTTGTCATTGTTGTTTAGCAGGCCTGGGCCAGTCTCGAACCTGTTAGCTTTGGTGTATGTGGCCAGCGCCCTACTGAGCAATGGGCACTGAGCCAGAACCAGGAACTTCTGAATCCTGAGAATAATGGTCAGGAGAGTGAGTACATTCCCCTATCCCCACCTCCAATTCTAGTGGAAGACATTCCCCTCTTAGATCTAAAAAGCAGGTCTTGAAGTCTTACCCTGGTGTTCCCTGTCTTTGGGAGAACAAGGTCTTCCCTGAAGACAAAGAGTGACTCCTACCTCACATCAGAAGGCTGTGTCCAGCTGGTGCTGGGGAGGTCCTGGCAACCACTGGACTCAAGCCCCTCTACCCCCATGGTTGGTTTCCCCACTCTGGGGCCTTGCTCCAGGCCTTCTCTTGAAATTCCTGTGCAAGAACAGCACTGGCAGATGTTCCCAATTTCATGTGTGTGGAAACTGAGGCCTTGAGAGTGTAGGTTGGGCACCCAGGGCTGGGGTTCATTCTAAGCTAAGCTGGCACAGGTCTGCCCAGCCCCCTTCATGATCAACCTCCAAGATGACTTGGGGATCAGATGGGGGTGTTCTGGGGGCTGGGGATAGGCCATTGGAACCAGGCCTGACCTGTGGACACATCACCCCATAGTCACTGCCTGCTTGAATCTCAGCTGGCGCCAGGGTGCCTGAATAGCCTCTCTCTGTCCCTCAGACAGCCCTTGGGAGGGGAGTACCTCTCATGCCCATGACTCAGGTGGGGAAACTGAGGTAAGGGGGAGGATATGCCTGCTTATTTACCCCTCCCTCCACATACATACAAGGTCTGTCTGAAAGGTATCCAGGTATATAATATGAAAATTGGAGACATACATGGCTTGATACTTTCTGGACAACACTCATAGGGTCTCTGACCTACAATGGTTCAACTTATAATTATTATTAGACTTTACAATGGTGTGAACATAATACCCATTCGGTATTGAATCATTCTGTTTCTCACTGTCAGTATAGAATTCAATAAATTACAAGAGATATTCAATACTTTATTATAAAACAGCCTTTGGGCTAGATAATTTTGCCCAATTGTTTGCTAATGTAAGTTTTCCTAGTCCGTTTAAGGTAGGCTAGGCTAAGAGATGTTCTGTAGGTTAGGTATGTGTATTACTGATTTTTTTTCTTTTTTTTGCAGTTTTTTGGCTAGGGCTGGGTTTGGACCTGCCACTTCTGGCATATGGGGCCAGCACCCTACTCCTTTGAGCCATAGGCGCTGCCCTTTTTTTTTTTTTTTTTTTTGAGACAGAGCCTCAAGCTGTTGCCATGGGTAAAGTGCTATGGCATCACAGCTCACAGCAACCTCTAACTCCTGGGCTCAAGCAATTCTCCTGCCCCTGCCTCCCACGTAGCTGAGACTACAGGTGCCTGCCACAATGCCTGGCTATATTTTGGTTCAGTCGTCATTGTTGTTTGGTGGGCGCGGGCTGGATTTGAACCTGCCAGCTCAGGTATATGTGGCTGGCGCCTTAGCCGCTTGAGCCACAGGTGCCTAGGGAGGTGTGTGTATTAAATGCGTTTCCAACTTATGATGGATTTATCAGGACACAATCCCATCATAAATGGAAAAGCATCTATACTTGATCCTTTGACTCCCTGGAAGAACTCACTAAGGTCACATGCAAAGAAGAGGCCAAGAGAACTTGACACTTCCCATTTTGGGTCACATTTTCTATCTTCTCTTTCAGAAGAAATACTTGATGTTATGTTCCTGGGGTGAAATAAAGAGTAGCCATAGTCCATCCTTTTGCCTCCTAGACCCGTATCTAAATCCTTTTGGACTTCCTGGAAGAGGAGGCTGGGATGGGTCAGGGTTCAGACAATGTAAATGAGGAGTCAGGCCTTTCTCCGTGATCTCGGGTGGGTGTGGGGAATAAGTGGTCATGTGATGGCCTCACAGCCATAAAAAATCTCCATTAAAATTTTTTCATGTTGTCTCCAAATGAGGTTATACACCCAGACAGACAGGGGCAGGTTTGGAGTCAGAAGACACTTGTCACACGACTTTAACCTTTAGCACCATTATTTTGATAACCCTATTTTGTTCATTTATTTATTAAGATGCTGGTGTCCTCAAACATGGAAATGTCTCTTGCCTTGGAGTCCCTTCCCCAACCTCACATGCACTTTGGACCTAGCGGGCTTCTGTCCAACACCCTTGTCAACAGCCCAGCCCAGGTTCCTCCCTTCCCCACTCTCCTGCCCCTCCCCCCCCCCTTCCAGGTTCTCTGTTGGGGCCATAAATTATCCATGACCTGTAAGTTGGCTGCTGCCTTAACGGGAGGCTGGAGTGCTGATGAAATATTCAAGGATCTCAACTCTCAAATTCCTTGGGGGCTGTGGGATGTGGACTCGGGAAATGGGGATTAAAGTGCCAGGCCAGGAGCTGCCATGTCCCAGCCCAGTTCTCACCCAGGGAGAATCCAGGGCAGGGAGACCTGGGAGGCAGAGAGGGTGTGGGTGGGAAGAGTCTCTTTGCATAACTGATGGTTGGGGTCCTGGGCCACAGGTCCACCTGGAGGAGTAGGGCCTAGGTTACTGCCCCACCCCTCCCCAAGCCTTGACTCTCTAATCCCAAGGTTTTCCTGAAATCTCACCTCTGGTTGATAAAATCCAGCCTGCAAAATTAGTTCTCATCTCTTCCCCCACTGCACCCTGCCTTCATGGGGTGGAAAGACAGAGACTTATGTTGGTGAAGAAAGTGGGCTGGCAGGCAAGAGACAAAGGTTCAAGTCCCAGCTCCCCCAGGAAATTTGCTTGTGTGAATTTGGGAACTTTCCTTTTCTGGCTCCAGCCTTGGTTTCCTCCTATGTCCAAGGAAAAGGGGCCTCTGCTCAAACTATTCTTCCTCCTCCCAGGGATTCTCCATAGGTGAGGGAGAAACTGCAGCACGTGTGCCCTTCGTGGGAAGGGCGGCCCCTCCGTGGGAAGGTTGCCTTGTCAAGGCAGGCATCTCTCGGGGCTTGTGGAGCCAGGGAGGGGCCGGCAGGCTGGCAGGGTGGGTGGGGCACCAGCTGTGTCAGCCTGTGTGAGGAGCTACCCAGGCCAGGAGCAGGAAGCTGGTGACTCAAGGGCTCACTCCCTTTCTTCCCCCACTACAACTCTGGGGGAGGAGGGGGCTGCTTAGAGAGCCAGTAAGACCTGGCTCCAGAATACAAGCCTGATGGCAGGACCTCTCCTGTTGGGCTCCTGTTGGAACTGCACCCTGGGGGGCTTGGGGTGAGTCAGGGAGCACAGCCAGGGACAGACATTCTCTGGAGAGGTCTTGACCCTCCTCCAGCCTCTCCCTCCACCACTAGCTCTTGGTATCTCACCCTCGCCTGTACTATTTCTGGCCTGTCCTATCTCTGTTTTCTTGTCTCCTGTTTTCTTTTTGACATTCCATCCCCGCCCACACCCCTTGCAGTGAAGTATCCCTGGAGCTACCTCTATAATTAAGAGCCCCTGCTGGCTGAGCACACGCCTACAGGAGCAGGCCCTGGGTAACCTCTGGTCTCAAGGCTCCTCCCCTGGACAGAGGGTAGTAAAGAAGGCAGGTGTCTGTCACCTCATTTCCCCCATCCCCCACCGACCACGACCCCACTCCCCTGCTCCTGTCCATCCCTCAATACATCACCATCCTGCTGTGTGCCCAGCCCTTCACAATGCTTGGGCCCATTCCAACCAGCAGACTGGGGGAGCCTGGGGGCTCTCCTGTGCTGTGTCCTCTCCCCACCCTGAAGGTCATCCTGGGCAAGTCTTGCCCCCCACACCAGTTGTCAGGAATACCACTGGAGGCCACATACCACAGATCTAAACAAATTACAGAGCAAGCAAACAAACTGCACATCAGCTATCCCGGAACAGGGACACCTCCACAGTGACCTAACAGGGCAGGATGGGACATAGAATCCTCACACCTTGGAGAATGGCTCCTGACCCCCAGTTCTTGGGCTATCTCCCCTTCCTTAGCACCTCCCACCCGAGTAGCGTAGCTCCCACCCCCTATAACTGCCCCTGGTGCTGCTACTGTGCTTCTGGACAGGAAGGACGATGGTCACAGACCTGTGGGTCTAGACAGCAGGGACCATGCTGGGCAGGAATCCCAGAGTTTCTGGAACTGGTCCCTGGAGTGTTGTGTAGAAAGAGCATGGATTCTCTAGGCTCATCCCCTTGGCCCTGTGTGGAGGGGGCAACACAGGGAGGGCAGGACCCAGGACAGAAGCCCTCTTCCCAAGGTGTAAGGATGGCTCTGCCCCTGGTTTGAGAGACGGTTCATGCCCAAGATGCCTCCAGGTTTCTACATTTGCCTTTGTTTCAAGTCTGCCACTTGGAAAGAGCTTCTTGCTGTCTTTTCCTGTGTGAGTGTGTGGTAGGGGGAGTGAAAGCTGATGCATCTGGTGTTTGTATGTCTGAATCTGTACCTGTGAGCCTATATCCCTGATATGTGAGTATAGAAAGTGTGTGTGTATGTGTGTAGCTTGTGTGAATCAAATCTCTGTCTTTGGGGAAGAGGGGCCCTGCAGAATGACTATTTCTAACAGAGAACAGAGATTCTCCCCCTTCTTATATGGCCCAGAGGCCTCATGGAGGGTGAGGGGAGTGACAAGAGTGGAGGAAGGGAGGCCTGTCAGTCCTGGACACTGGCTCACAGGAGCACCTTCCTTAGGAAAGTGCTGCCCCATCCCCCATCAGCACCAGGTCCCCTTCCTTCCAACAGCCCTCTCACTGGACCCCTCTTCACTAATTACTTCTGTTTCTGGGGCAGCTTGGGCTGGGCCACCTTGTGCCTTTTCATTCTTCACTCCAAGGTCCCAGAAGGCTGCAAGGTCAAGTTCACTATATGTGTTCTTGGGCTCAAGGGCTCTGCTTCCACTGAGCTCTCCGTAAGAGAAAGAAACCATTTAAACTGCAGGACTATGTATCAGGGCTGGACATCCAAAGGCACTTACCACTGATGGAAGAAAGACACAAGGGCATTCACTATAAGGGATCGAGACTCTCCTTTCCTGGAGATTTGTCAAACAGGAAACTCCTACCTTTAAAGGTTTGGGGGCAGGCAACTGGATAAGATGGCTCTGTGGGCTGGGTGCCTATAGCTCAGAGGCTAGGGCGCCAGCCACATACACCAGGGCTGGCGGGTTTGAACCCGACCAGGGCCTGCCAAACAACAATGACAACTACAACAAAAAAATAGCTGGGCATTGTGGTGGGCACCTTTAGTCCCAGCTACTTGGGAGGCTGAGGCAAGAGAATCTCTTAAGCCCAGGAGTTTGAGGTTGCTGTGTGCTGTGATGCCACGGCACTCTACCAAGGACAACATAGTGAGACTCCTGTCTCAAAAAAAAAGATGGTTCTGTAGCATTTCCTTCAAGTTTAGACTACAGGGAAGGCTGTGGTCATAGCAACTCTCATCCCTATCTGTGGGTACCTCCTTTTCCTGTGGGACCACATCTCCTAAACAGACAGTTGATTCTAGGAAACATCATTTTCTTTTCTTTTTTTGAGACAGAGTCTCACTTTGTCCCCCTGGGTAGAGTGCTGTGGTGTCATAGCTCACAGCAACCTCAAACTCTTGGGTTCAAGCAATTCTCTTGCCTGAGCCTCCTAAGTAGCTGGGACTACAGGCACCTGCCACAACACCTGGCTAATTTTAGAGACAGGGTCTCACTCTAGCTCAGGCTGGTGTCGAACTCATGAACTCAGGTAGTTCACCTACCCCGGCCTGCTAAAGTGCTGGGATTATAGGCGTGAGCCACTGTAATCACTCATTTTCTGATTCTTTTCTCTATGCTCAGATACAGGTAGATCCTCAAGGTATAGCAAGCACATAGTAGTTGCTTAATAAATGTACAGATCAAAAAATAAATAAATAAATAAATAAATGTACAGATCATCCCTTGATCTGGAAGGAGCGATGCTGCTGTGTTCCCAGCCTGTGTGCTTAGCTTTGGGGTTGGCATGTTGCAACGGGTTCCACGCCAAGACACGCAGGAGGCATTCTAGGACACACACACACATACACACACACACATGCAAACACACACACACAGAGGCTTTATTCCAAAGCCTTATTTCTGCCCCTCCACCCACTCTGGCTCCTCCACCCCTCTTTGCAGTCCATTAGCTCTACCCTGCCTATTTGCTGAAGTCAGGAGAAAGGAGAGGGAGAGAAGCCAGGCTTGGGGCTGGGAAGTATGTACATGTGGAGGTGGGTGGGAGGGGGAGGGCAACTGGAAGGGTAGCTGTAGGCCTAGGATTATGAACTCTTTCACTCCCAAGCTGTGGACTGGTCACTGCTCTATGGCTCTATGGAGTACAGGTGGCTCACACCTGTAATCCTAGCACTTGGGGAAGTTGTCAAGCTAGTGGGAGGGAGGGGTAGGTAGCAGTAAAGGTACTGAAGTAAGCTGGGGGACATAGCCAGGGAAGAAAGTGAAAAGCCATGGCCTTGGCATATGGGATGGTAACTGGCTCAGAAATGTCAATTACCTCCCGGTCCCCTCTAGGAAGCTTTCTTAGATGGTACAATTGCAGAATGGAGAATGTTCAGCCATCATTCCTTTCTCTGTAGGGAAAAGTGTTTAAGGACATTGTGGGAGTACCTTCACCCAGCCCACCCTGTGTGCCAGCTTTGGGCTGCACAACTTTTTTGAGGGAGAACCCTTTTCTTTCTCTTTCTGTTTTTTCAGAGACTGGGGTCTTGCTCTGTCACCCAGGCTGGAGTGCAGTGGTGCAATTTTAGATCACTGCAGCCTCCTGGGCTCAAGCAATCCTTCCACCTTAGCCTCCCAAATACCTGTCACTAGTCACTACAGGTGCATGTGACCATGCCCAACTGAGGGGGGACCCTTTTTTTCTTTTTTTTTTTTTTTTAGACGGAGTCTCACTATGTTGCCCTCGGTAGAGTGCTATGGCATCATAGCTCACAGCAACTTCAAACTCTTGGGCTCAAGTGATTCTCTTGCCTCAGCCTCCCAAGAAGCTGGGACTACAGGTGCCTGCTGCAACACCTGGCTATTTTTTGTTACAGTTGTCATTGTTAGTTAGCTGGCCTGGGCTGAGTTCAAAACTGCCAATTTTGGTATATGTGGCTGGCGCTGTAACCACTGTGCTATGGGCGCCAAGCCAAAGGGGACCCTTTTCTGAACTACCACTCACCCAGGCTGCTTACGCTTTTTCCTCTATGAGCTCTCTCAGGGTTGGGATCATTATTATTTTCTGTGTCACCAGGTTCTAACCCAGTGCTTAGCATACAGTTGGTGCTAAATGCTTGTGTTGAATGAATGAATTTCTGTAGGGCCCTTGGCAAGATGTACAGCACTCAGCAGCATTTATGTCATCAACTACAGAAAGGAAATATCCTCCCGGGTTTTTTTTTTTTTTTTTTTTTTTTTTTGAGACTGTCTCACTCTGTCGCCCTGGGTAGAGTGCTGTGGCATCATACATAGCTCACAGCAACCACAAAATCTTGGGCTGAAGCGATCCTCCTCTGCCTCAGGCTTGGAAGTAGCTGTGACTACAGGTGGCCGCCACAATGCCTGGCTAGATTTTCTATTTTGAGTAGAGACTGGGTCTCACTCTTGTTCATGCTGGTCTGGAACTTCTGAGCTCAATCAATCCACTCACCTCTGCCTCCCAGAGCGCTACGATTATAGGAATGAGCCACCACAGCCCAATATTGGGACGTTCTCTTTGGTCTCTAATCCATGGTTTCCCATTTCTTTTCTGCCAATGCTTGATTTCCTACAAATCTGCTGCCTGATGTTTTCAAAACCCACCAAAGTGGCCGGGTGAGGTGGCTCACAGCTATAATCCTAGCACTTTGGGAGGTTGAGGTGGGTGGATTGCCTGAGTTCATGAGTTCAATACCAGACTAAGCAAGAGCAAGACCCTGTCTCTAAAAAAAATATTAATAGCTGGGTGTTGTGGTGGGCACCTGTAGTTTCAGCTATTTGGGAGGCTGAGATGAGAGAATCACTTGAGCCCAAGAGTTTGAGGTTACTGTGAGCTGTGACACCAGGGCACTCTACCAATGTCGACAAGTAAAATTCTGTCCAAAAAAACCACCAAAGCCTCTTTACACCAATACTTCATCTTTATATTCAAACAATTGCTCTTCTGGGCTTTAATTTCTCTTCTCCAGGAAGAGTCCTGGAGTATTTATTTGTGCCTTTTCTCTGCCCCTTCCCCACTGCTTTGACATTTTATTTCTACATGAGGAGAACATACAGCTGGGTGGACCTTGAAATTAGAAGAAAGAGGTTCTGGGCGGTGCCAGTGACTCCATATACCTAGGGTGGTGGGTTCAAACTTGACCCCAGCCAAACTGCAACAAAAAATAGCTGGGTGTTGTGGTGGGTGCCTGTAGTCCCAGCTACTCTGGAGGCTGAGGCAAGAGAATTGCTTAAGCCTAGGAGTTGGAGGTTGCTGTGAGCTGTGACGCCACAGTACTCTACCGAGGATGACAAAATGAGATTCTGTCTCAAATTATAAAAAAAGAAGGAGAAGAAGAAGAAAAAGAAAGGGGTTCTATTTTGGGATGTGCCACTTTCTAATTTTGTGACTTCTCCAAATTTCAGTTTCCTCATCTTTAAAATCGGGATTGTTTTCTTGTCCTAATGATTTTTCAAAACTGTCATGAGAATTTTAAAAAACCTGTATCATTAATTTGATTTCTAACCTTGCAATCGTCCAGGTGGTTTTAGAAACCTTATTTCATATAATCTTGACACATTCCAGTGAGATAACGTGGCTAATTTATCCAATTTGCAGATGAAGAGAAACAGGGTGAAGGGTGAAGTGACTTATCTAAGATCATAAAGCTACTAAGTAGTAGAATCCAAATCCAAGCCTTTTAATTCTAAATTCCAGGAGTATATCTGGGGGGGGAGGGGTCCCAACACAGCACAAAGCCTGTGAATTGCTATACAAATATGTTATTACTACTTTGGGGCAAGGCTGAATAAACCCAAAGAAGCATCATGCCTGACGCTGAGTCTGCTGGCCGGCGAAGGCGTCTGTCCTTTCCCATGGTGGACCCTGACTCACCTGTTGGACAGGTAGGAGGAAGGGAGAGTAATGAATCTTACCTGCTCAGAGGTAGGGTGGGGCAAGACACACCTCATCCCTTCCATTGGTTCTTTCCTTAGTCTTACTAATAGCCCCTGGTCTAATCAAGAGGAAGTAACTTTCTACTTGCCAATAGGTGCAGCCTTAGGAAGGGACCTCAAGTTGGAGTCCATCCCCAGAGCCGACTGGCAGTCCCTGGGGCCAATGGCGAGCGGATAAACAGAAGCAGCCGTGGAAAGGGACTGGGCGCGAGGCTCCGCCCTTCAATGGGACAGTCAGGCTAGGCAGCCTGTGAACTCGCAGCAGTGGGTGGGCGTCTCCCTCATGGGCGGAGCTTCGAAGGGGCGAGGGGCGTGGTTTGGCTGTCAGGTCCCTTCGCCTTTTGTTCGGTTACTGAGTTGCTGCCTTGGCCAGAGTCCTGAGCAGCCGCCGCCCGAGAGCGCCTAACTCAGTTCGCTGCCCGTGCCGGCTCCCATCCCGGCCCGATCCCTACCCGGCCCGGCCAGGCTCCACACGTAGGTGCGGACGAACAGGGACAGGTATCGCAGGGGAGAGGGAAGGGGTGGCGAGCGGCCGTGAGGCGGGTGCTAGCTGTCTCCGGGCAGGTGAGGGCGGGTGCCAGGGAGCGCCACCCTGCACTGGCGGCAGGGGGCGCGCTCGGGTCCTGGGTGCGGCGACTAAGGAAGAGGTTGTGCGGTTCCTGAGAGCTCGCCTCCCGGCTCCGGGAGCGGGAGAACTGAGAAGGGCAGGGAGCAGTCAGGGCAGGTGCTTCCGAGATTGCGCCTCTCCGAGGATCCGCGGAGCTCGCCAGACGCCGCGATCCTGATTTTCGCCCTGAGCTGGTGGGGTAGACTTTGACCTGCTCTGCCTGCGTCCCAGGGCTCACTCTGCAGTGAGGGATTTACCGTCTGGGAAACTTGCTGCCGCTGGTCTCTTTGGGGCCACCCTCACCCCACCCTACGCGTCATTCACGCTTTCCCTCCCTCCCTTCTCCCCCTGGCCTGGGTGGGGCCCTATTGTCTGCGCCCAGCTTGCCCAACTGTGGGGGCAGAGCTCACATTTTCCCAGCGACTCTGGCCTCACCTGCTAAGCAGGTGAGCGCAGGGAATCCAGACGCCAGCTGCCGGAGGCCAGTTGGTACTACCTGCGGCGCCACCCTTGTCCCCGGTGGGTGCCGGGCTATGGCTCTTCCAGTGGATGTGGGATGAGGTGACAGTGGGGTTGTGGAGGACCCAGCTCAGTGCCAAGCTAGTGTCTGGCATTCCTGGCTCGGACTGGGGTCTGCGCGCGGGTAGAGAATTCAGGGTCACCCGACCCAGTTTCCAGTAGCTGTGGCTTGCAGAGTGTTGGTGTAGGAACCGGACTGTTCTTCTTCCCTAACCTGTTATTCTTGAAAAAAGCACCCAAAACAAACTTTGCAGGAGGAAGTACTCAGGCCAGTTTTCCCTTGGGGTTTTCCTGTCTCCTTGTCCAGAACTTCCTCTAGGCTTAGGGGGTCTTTCTTCGTGCAAAACCCCCTCCCCCAGCCGGCCCCAGGCTGAACCTGGGCCTGTGCCTGCGTACTGACCCTGTTCTCCCTGCCCCCACCTGCATCCCGTCGGCTGAGTCCCTGGGGCCTGAGGTGGGGGCAAGAGGGGAAGCAGCTTCTTCCGTCTCTTCCTGCCTCCGGGGACCACCACACCCCCCTCGGTGGAGGCCTGCGCGTTAGTGGCTCTCTCCCAAGCTCTGCCCCCTCCCCAGGAATGGGGGTGGGGCAGGGCTGGGCCAAACTGTGAAAGGTGGAGGGAGTGACTGTTCTAGTCTTTTTTTCCCTCTACCGCAGCCCCCACTTTACTTAGCCGGCTGGTACTTGAGGCTATGGGGCTCACTTGCCATCTGATTTCTGAATTACGAAGGCTTTCTGGAGCCTTTTGCTACTCCTTTTCCTGAGAGAATTTGACAGGGAAAGTGAGACTGGAGGAAGGGTTTTTGGTGAAAGATTTCTTTAGGGATAGATTCCCTCAGCCAGAGCTGCATTAGGATCCCCACCTCCTTTGCCCCCAATTTCCTAGAAGCCCTATCACCCCCTACCCCCCAGGCTATCTACACCACCTTTTACAAACTGAAATGTGGTCTTTTTGGAGGAACAGGATCCCAGCCTCCTTGGGGGACTGTGAGAGCTGAGTTCTCTCTCTGTCCTGGGTGAGGAAGGAAGATAGGATAGAGACCAGGGCTGCTTGGTGGGGAAGAGTTCACCACCTCTTTCTTGGTTGTAGATGGGAGAGTGGTAGGGCAGGGGTCAGACCCACCCCTTTGGAGTGTCCTTAGTAGGGGTTAGGTTCAGCCCAGGTCTAGTGGTTGGCTGAGGCAGGAACCCAGGCCTTTGGTCTGGTGGGGAGGGCTGCACCTCTGGGAAGCTACAGGGGCATGGAGTTAGGAAAAATAACCCATGTGGAGGAGGGGAAGGCACTGTAATTACACTGGCTAAATGATTAGTTTAGCTAATCTGGTTTGTGGCTGTGATGAAAAGATAATACTGAGGAAGTATTGCCAGGAGGCGCCTGGTGAAACTGGCCACTGGCTGGACGGGAGGAGGGGGGGAGAAGCTAGGATCTAATTAGTCATTTCTTGCTAGATCAAGCCCCAGCTTGGGTGACTTGAGCACCCCCCTCCCCCATCTCCCCTGCACCCTGGCTCCACCCCATTCCCTCTGGATCCTGCATTTGGGCTGCTGGGGTTGAGGCTCTGGCTCTGAAAATGCAGTGTGTAGGAATCACAATGGTCCAGCCAGGGCTGGCAGCATTTTCTTTTCCTGGAGGCCCATGGAGTGGGTACCAATTTGAGGAAGGGCTCTCCCTACTAGGAGCCCTCTAGTAAGATGGGGCAATTGACCAGTCTCCAGAGGGCTGTTTGTCTGCTGAGATTGTATAGGGCAAGGTTCTAGGCACAGGGATTTGGCTGAGCTGGGTTTGAGTCCCAGCTCTTTCTGCCTCTCTTTGCCCATGTAGCCTTGGTCAAGGCATTTCACCTTTTTAAGCCTCAGTGACTTCTTTGTCAGAATGGGAATAATAATAATATCTATCCACTAAGTTTATGATAATCAGCAACTTAACATCAAGAAAAGACTTTAGACACCAAGCACTTTCATGAACTTTTCTCACTTATTCCTTATGGTTGTGTGCAGATGCAGGTATCATTATCTCTGTCTACAGAGGAGGAAATTGAAACTCAGAGAAGTTAAGTAACTTGCCCAGGGTTGCACAGCCAGACTGGAGCAGAGCCAGGACTGGCAGTTGGATCCTCTGGCTCCAAGCCCAGAGCCCATCCTGCTGCATTTCCCCCCTGAAGTTCTGGAAAGGATTTTTCTGCCAGCCGTTTTTTGAGAGCCTCTGCTTGATTGAGGAGAGGAGAAATCACAAGGGCCTGTAAAAGTACATGTGGGTGACGAAGGTGGGGGCAAGTGTGTTAGATGGGGGTGACTCTCATGTCCTAGCTGACCAAACTCTGAAACTTCCTAGTAGAGTGGGCTCTCTCCCCAGGGCAGGGGGCTGTGGCAGGTGTTTGGGAGGGAAAGAAGACAGGAGTCAAAGCTGTGCTGTCTCTTGGCTTGATGTGGGTAGAACTGTGGCTGTTCTGGGCTTGTCCTTAAATAGGAAGTGAGAGTTGCCTGCTTTGCTGGGGGCTGGGGCCATGAATGGAGAGAAATGAGAGTCAGATTGAGGCCTTGCTAATGTCCTGCCGGATTGTACCAGCCAGTGCTGCCAGGCTACTTTTGATGGGGAACTGGCTGTCCCATGCTTTGGAGCCCAGGAGACCTAGGTAGGCTGCTTGTGGGAAGAGCCTTTCTCATGACAGGGTGGGGGGTCATGGGTGCTGTCAGCCAGATCCTTTGCCCTTTAGGGGAAAGGTGGTGTCAGATTGTCCTCACAGACCTGCTTGGCTCTGGCATCTCTGGCAACTGAGCACCTGACACCAGAAAGGGCCTTGAAATGGAGTCTGGGGAATGGCTTCTCTATATGTGATGGTGTAGCCTGCTCACTAAGCCTGTCACCACAGGCTTCCACGTCCCTTGAGGGCAGGTGGGGACCCAGGTGTGGGAATTATTGATCCTGGTGAAGGCCTAGGGGACTTGACCATGAGAGTAGGAAAGAGAATGAATTCAGCTTTAGCTTAGTGCTACAAAGAGGGGCATGGGCTTGCAGTTTCTGTAAACCCCGAGGACTATAGGAGCTCCCTATGGGAGCTATTGAGACCCAAGTTCTTGTAGAAGGAATAGAGGCTAGACAGAGGGAAGGACTTCTCGTCTGAGATGAGCTCTTGAGATGAAGAAGAATAAGAGGGAGGGGTGCCCAGGATGCAGGGCAGGCCGGAATCACTACCTTTTGAGGTGAATCTGAGGCTTACTGGGGTCCCTAGGGAGACCTTATCTTGGGTCTTTTTTTTTTTTTTTTTTTGAGACAGAACCTCAAGCTGTCACCCTGTGTAGAGTGCTGTGGCATCACAGCTCACAGCAACCTCCAACTCTTGGGCTCAAGCGATTCTCCTGCCTCTGCCTCCCAAGTAGCTGGGACTATAGGTGCTATCTTGGGTCTTTTGGGAGAAGAGTAACATGGTAGTGAGAGGGACAGACACCCTTGAGCAGGCTGGCCCAGTGACCCCTGTGAAGAGGAAAGGTGTTGTGGTTCAGCAGCTATCAGGGCTTGAGTTTTTTTGTTTGTTTTTTGCACAGCTCTCAGCGACCTCCAACTCTTGGGCTTAAGTGATTTTCTTGCCTCAGCCTCCCAAGTAGCTGGGACTACAGGTGCCTGCCACAATGCCTGGCTATTTTTTGTTGCAGTTGTCATTGTTGTTTAGCTGGCCGGGGCTGGGTTTGAACCTGCTAACTTGGTTATATGTGGCAGGCACCCTACCCACTGAGCTACGGGCACCGCCTAGGGCTTGAGTTCTTGCAAGTGACATCCTGAGGCCTCTCTCTTGGGACATGGTTGGATCTCATGGAGGTCTGGGCACATGGACTGCCCCATTTTTTGGCCAATTCCTTAGCGAGGCCTTGCTCAGCCTCCTGGCATCTTGGCCTTTCGAGGCCTTCAGGGCAGGCAGCTCAGTTGTCTGTCAGTGCCTAGGCAGTCAATAAGCTGCTTATCTGTGGGCGATTTCTCCTCCCTTGATTGAACAATTAAAACTCAATCATTGTAAAAAGCAAACAAACAAACAAACAAAAAGAAAATGGGAAGGCAGTGCCTGTAGCTCAGTGGATAGGGCACTGGCCACAAACACCCAGGCTGGTGGGTTTGAATCCAGCCTGGGGCCAGCTAAACAATGACAACTGCAACAACAACAAAAATAGCTGGCGTTGTGGCAGGTGACTGTAGTCCCAGATACTTGGGAGGCTAAGGCGAGATAGTCACTTACGTACAAGAGTTGGAGGTTGCTATGAGCTGTGAAGCCACGACACTCTACCAAGGGCAACATAGTGAGACTGTGTCTCAAAAAAAAAAACAAAAAACAAAAACTGGGAAGTTTAGGCTAGGTGAGGTGGCTCATGCCTATAATCCTGGCACTCTAGGAGGCCCAAGCAGGATTGCGTCAGCTTAAGAGTTCGAGACCTGTCTGAGCAAGATTGAGACCCTGTGTCTACTGAAAATAGAAAAATTAGCCAGGTGTGGGCAGCGCCTGTGGCTCAAAGGAGTAGGGCGCTGGCCCGATATGCTGGAGGTGGTGGGTTCGAACCCAGCCCTGGCCAAAAAAAAAAATTAGCCAGGCATTATGGTGGATGCCTGTGGTCCCAGCTACTTGGGAGGCTGAGGCAGGAGGATTGCTTGAGCCCAGGAGAGTTTGGTTGCTGTGATCAAGGCTAATGCCATGGCACTCTAGCCTGGGCAACAGAATGAGACTGTTTTAAAAAAAATTTGGATAAGTTTAGAATGAGAGAAGAAAAAAATTGCTTATTATCCCACCTCCATAAGACAACTTCTACTCATGTTTATATCCCTTCTCTTTTGTTCTTTAGCCTTGGTCTTTATTTTTTTTTGCAGTTTTTGGACGGGGCTGGGTTTGAACCCGACACCTCAGGCATATGAGGCCGGTGCCCTACCCCTTTGAGCCACAGGTACCACCCTAGCCTCAGTCTCTATGAGCTTATGCTCTGTATACAGTAACAAATTTTAACCATATCTTTATTTAAATCCTGATATTCCCCAGTGTGTGCTGTGCAGGGATCTAATGAAAATAAAAACAGACAGGTTTTCCTACTCTTCCAAGAGAGGGTCAGGCAAGGATTCCTGCAGAATTACACCCCAGACATGGAGCTGCTGAGGAGGGGGCTGTCCAGGCTCCTCTGGTGGTGGTTCGGGGTGGTGAGAGGAGGGTCCTTGTGTCCCGGTTTGGAAGTTACATCACTGACACAGCCAGCCATCTGTTGTTTCCTGATGTGGGTAAAGTGTTTTTCCATTCCCAGGAGGGTCATCTGCTAGTTTGGGATCTGGCCTGCAGAGGGTCACCAGCAGGGAACACTCCAGGGAGCACAGGGCTTCTAGGGGTGGAGCTACTTGCCCAGGGCATTTCTTTCTCTTACAATTCCCCTTCATTTTCCCACCCTGGTTTGTTTGCTTTGGGAAGGAGCCCAGAAGAAGGAAAGCAAACAACCCGCTGGGGTGGCAGGCCTGAGCCTTCCCCAGGCCCTGGCTCACCCTTAGGCAAGAGCTGGGGCTGTGCCCCAGACTGGAAGTGAGGGTTTCCTCCGGAAGCTTCAGACTGGCTTCTCTGTCTTGTCTCCTGCTTTGATCTCTGACCTTTTAGAGTGGCCAGTGGCCCATGGAGACAGGGTGTCGGCCAGAGAACCTCCAGTGTGTGGGAGGGTCCCTCCAGGGCCACTGGCCACAGGGGAGTGGCCTGCTGTGAAGCCCCAGCCTAAGGAGTGGACAGGCTCTCAGAAGAACCAGTCATGTCTCTCTGCACTTTTCTAGAGTCTGTTTGTGTCTGTGCTTGGCACTGCTGACCAGATCTCAGAGGGAGACAGAAGGAGCGTAGGGACCCTGCAAAGCTCAGCCTGCCCTGGGACTGCCCTGTGGGGAATGTCCCTGCCCCACTGGCTGCAGGAGGCAGCTCTGACTATCAGGGGGACAGCTCAGTGTCTTTGCGTGCCTCCCAGGAACTGAACTTCACCCCTTCTCCCCAGGGGTTAGGGAAAGAAGCCTGGGTCTTGCCCTGAGTCTTGGGTCTCCCAAAGCAGGCTGCCAGCCACGTCTCTGCCATCTCTTTGTTCTCTGATATGAGGATGCTTGCCTGAGCCTTACCTAAGTACAGAGGACTTCCAGTGTCACTGTGATGAAGGGAGTAGCTTGATTGTCTCTGTTTTATAGGTAAAGAAAATGAGGCTGGTAGGCCAGGCACAGTAGCTCATGCCTGTAATCCTAGCACTTTTGGGAGGCTGAGGCGGATGGATTGCCTGAGCTCAGGAGTTCAAGACAGCCTGACCAAAGCGAGACCCTGTGGTCTACTGAAAATAGAAAAAACTAGCCGGGTGTTGTGGCTCATGCCTATAGTCCCAGCTATCCAGGAGGCTGAGGCAAAAGGATTGTTTGAGCCCAAGAGTTTGAGGTTGCTCTGAGCTATGATGCCATGGCACTCTACCTAGGGTGACAAAGTGAGACTCTGTCTCAAAAGAAAGAAAGAAAATGAGGCTGAAGGAAGTGAAACAACTTGCTCCAGGGCCGTGTCTGTGGCTCAAGGAGTAGGGTGTTGGCCCCATATACCGGGGGTGGTGGGCTCAAGCCCAGCCCCGGCCAAAACTGCAAAAAATAAAAAATAAAAAATAAACTTGCTCAAGGGCACACAGCTAGTGAGTAGTGGAGATTGATGGAACCTCACTCCCCACTCAGAATCCCATGCTCTTCTGCTCTGCCCACTGAGCCGGTCCCCTGTCCCAGTGCAAGCCTAGGATCTGTGTCTGCACGGGATGTTGGTCTCTGACCCTATGAGCCTCCGGGGGGCCCAGCCCCAACCCTGCTATTCAGTCCTGGCAGGCTGCAGCGCTTCTGAGCCTGATGTGCCTGATGGTAGTACAGCCTGCGGGCAGCCTGCCCCACTTCGTATCTCCAGGTGTCTTATTGACACTTGGCGCCCTGCAGCCCAGCCCAGCTGTGCCTGTTACTGACTGTCCCTGGCAGGTGCTGGCTGGGGCGGGAGCCAGATGTAGCTCTGGTGGGGTTATTTTTAATGTCAGGGCTGGGCTGCACTCTGCCAGGACAGCATTGGATTTAGGGTGCCCAGTCTGGGGAGGTGGCAAGAAGGAGGGGCAGGGTTCACCCAAAGCAGCCTCATTGCCTGCTTATAGACTGACCTGGTGTGGCCTGTCAGGGGTGGAAGGCCCACATCTGCACCCCTCTCCAGGACCTCTGTCTGTCTTTCTGTCCTTGAGCTGTCCCCCACTCCACCCTGTGATCTCAGAGCTGGCTTCTTCCTCCTGACTGCCAATAATAGAGCCTGCTGCTAAACAAAGGCCCCCCATTCAACTCAGAAACCCGCCCTGTCTCTGTCCCTGTCTGTCCCTGTCTGGGATGCTTGGGCAGGGCCTGTGTCTGCCTCTCCTGCTTCCACCCTGACTATGTCCAGGGGCATCGCAGAAGGTCTGACTTCAGGTCCTGGGTGGAGAGGGATGAGACCAAACTGGGTGCGGCCCCCTCCACCCTGGGAATTGTAAAACCAGCACTTTTGCTTCTTGTGGGAGAATTTCCCAGGTTCTCCCGGAGAGTAAGTAAGGAGAAAGGTGGGGCTGGTTTATAGTCCTGCCTGAGGTCTCACTTCCTGCCATCCTGATGAAGGAATAGCTGTCCCCGTGATCCTTTCCTCAAGAAAAGCTCTTTTGTGTGTGCTTTCTCTGTGTTACTTTCCAGCTCTGACCTTGCCCACCTTCAGCCTTCTCCTGTCTGTCATGGGAATCCTGGTCCCTTATTCCTAGAGTCTTAGACTTCAACATTCTTTTGAAATTGCCTGGGGCAGCCTTTCTATAGGTGAGGAGGGAAAGTAATTGCCCAAGGACACCCAGCAAGTTTATGGCAGAGCTGAGCTGGGAGTAAAACCTGGAACTATATATATATATTTTTTTATTTCCATCTTTATTTCTTAATTGACCCTCTGATCATTCATCATTCAGTAATGGAGGGTTTCTTTCTTTCTTTTTTTTGGAGACAGAGTCTCACTCGGTTGCCCAGGTTAGAGTGCCTTGGTGTCAGCCTAGTTCACAGCAACCTCAGACTCCTGGGTTCAAGTGATCCTCCTATCTCAGCCTCTCAAATAGTTGGGACTACAGGTGCCCATCACAATGCCTGGCTAATTTTTTTTTACTTTTAGTAGAGACAGGGTCTTAACTCTTGCTCAGGCTGGTCTTAAACTCTTGAGCTCAAGAAATGCACCTGCCTCAACCTCTCAGAGTGTTAGAATTATAGGTGTGAGCCACTATGCTGGGTCAGAACCTGGGACTTTTTTTTTTTTTTTTTTTTTTGAAACAGAGCCTCAAGCTGTTGCCCTGGATAGAGTGCCAGGGCATCACAGCTCACTGTAACCTCCAACTCCTGGGCTTAAGCGATTCTCTTGCCTCAGCCTCCCAAGTAGCTAAGACTACAGGCACCTGCCACAACACCTGGCTATTTTTTGTTATAGTTGTCATTGTTATTTGGTAGGCCTGGGCTGGATTCGAACCTGCCAGCTCTGGTATATGTGGCTGGTGCCTTAGCTGCTTGAGCTACAGGTGCCAAGCCAGAGCCTGGGACTCTTGGTCTGCAACTGGGTACTCTTCCCCTGTCTGCAAGTACCCTTGGCTGAGATAGTTGCCTCCTTCCCTTGACAAGAGGGCTCAGCTCCACCCTATCTTGTTTGGTGGACTGTGTGCTGACTTGGATTTGAGCAAGTGTCGATCACAGCTTCTTTACCTAGAAATGGGGAATAATAAAATGCCTGCCATTGTTGCCTTGAGGAAAGTTTGGGATTTGGTAATAAAGGCCTCTGGATGGCCTCCTATCCCCCGCCCCCAATGGTATCCTTTGACCTCTGCATGGCCTCTCTCTGGGCAACTGTCCAGCCCTCCTTGGTGTCTCTGGTCTGTAGGCCTGGGCTGGCGGGGCTGGTGAGGGGCCTGCTGAGGAATCTCCTTGCCTGGGGCCAGCCTTGACTTGATGATTCCTTTATTTTTATTTTTTATTTTTTTTTCAGTTTTTGGCTAGGGCTGGGATTGAACCCACTACCTCAGGCATATGGACCCAGAGCCCTACTCCTTTGAGCCACGGGTGCCGCCCCGATGGTTCCTTTTGACGTGGGACTGGCAAGGCCGTGGTCCCTATAGTTTGGGGTTAGGCCCACTCCTCTCTGACCTGGCTGAGAAGCCTGGGGGTTAGGCACTGCCTCTCTCTTTTCCTTTTAGGATGGGTGTGTTATCGACCTGGGCTGGACATGTCCAGTTAGTCCTGAGCAGAGCTGTCTGATGCCTGGCATCCAGGTGTTCATTCGGCCTTCTGCCTACCTTCAGAGGGTTTTTTTTTTGAGACAGGGGGTTTCACTATATCGCCCTGGTAGAGTGCTATGGAGTCACATCTCACAGCGACCTCTAACTCCTGGGCTTAAGCGATTCTCTTGCCTCAGACTCCCAAATAGCTGAGACTACAGGCACCTACCAAACGCCTGGCTATTTTTTGTTGCATTGCTGTTTAGCTGGCCTGGGCTGGGTTCAAACCCACCAGCCTGGGTGTATGTGGCTGGTACCATAACCACTGTGCTATGGGCGCCGAGTCACCTTCAGAGGGTTAATGCCACTGTGTTTACTAATGTGAGATGGCACCATCCTTCCCCTTGCGGGTGGCTTCTGTGTCTCCTCCATTCTCTCTGGGGACCCGCCCTTGGGGATAGAGGACGGATGAGGAAGCCGGGCAGGATTTTCCTGAATCTGCCTTCCCCAAGTCCCCATTTCCTGCCTGTGGCCATCTCCCTCTGCTGTGGGGGAGGGCACGTGGGAAGGGGAGGGCCCTCTTGAAATAATCACACTAGCCAATGCCTGGGAAACAGCTGCATGCATCTGGCGGCACAGACCCTGCTGCCTGGTACTCAGGGCCTGCTCCTGTTTATCAGCCCGAAACTCTGAGTCACTTAGGATGGCAGGAGGAGAAGGAGGCAGCTGGGAACGGGTCTGGCCCCTGCCTCTGCCTGTTCCAGGTGTGCTCATGGTATACCCTGCGTCTCCATAAAAGGCAGCAAGACTTGAAGGGTCATTCGTCATCCTCCTTAAGGGCAGCACTGGGGCTGTCACAGGGAAGACACATCCCTGGTGCTCTCTGTTCCTGGGGTGGGGCCAAGTTGCACCAGCTACCCCACCCTTGCTCTTACCCATCTCCTTATCACAGCAGGACAACCAGTTTGAGGTGCTGAGTGTTGCCCGGCTTCATGAGTGGACCAGACTGGGTTCTGCTTGCTCTCCAAGGCTAAACTGGCTGTGGTGGCCACATTCTTCAGTGTCACTCATGCCTGTGTCTGGTCCTGGCTCTACAATTTCTTTCTTTCTTTTTTTTCTTTTTTTTTTTCAGACAGAATCTCACTTTGTCACCCTTAGTAAAGTGCTGTGGCATCATAGCTCAGAGCAACCTCAAACTCTTGGGCTCAAGCAATTGTCTTGCCTGAGCCTCCCAAGTAGCTACAGGTGCCCATCATAATGCCTGGCAGGGTCTTGCTCTGGCTCAGGCTGGTCTTGAACCTGTGAGCTCAAGCAATCCACCTGCCTCGCCCTCCCAGAGTGCTAGGATTACAGGTGTGAGCCACTGTGCCTGGCCTGGCTCTACAATTTCTAGCCTCAGTTTTCTCTATAAAACTGTCTATAAATGGTGGACCAGAACTTGTGCTTTGGAACTTGCCTGTGAACATGATGGCATTTGTGCAGGGCTCTGGCCCATAGTGAAATCTCAGTGCCTCTCACCTCTTCCACTTCCTGCTGAATTCAGAAGTCAGTTCCCAAGACAATGGAGCCACATGCAGACCAAGTGGGAAGGTCACCTCCATGGTACCCAGCCATTCTTTAACCTTAAAGTGCCCTTAAGTCTGCAGAGAGAAAGAGAGGGGCCCCTGAAAGGCAGTGGCCACGCAGATCCCTAGCCTGGTTCGGGCAGGCCAGGAGTTGAGTTGAGAGCATGCTTCTGAGGAGAGGCAGTACTGAGACAAACCACCATGGCCCCCGATACTGAGCACCTACCAAGTGCCAGGCTTTGTGCTGGGCCCTTTGGAATGTGAGGGAGCTAGTGTAACCCCATTTGACAGATGTGGACACTGAGGCTTATCAGAGAGGGGACCAGCTGTGTAGTAAGTAGCTGAGATTTGAACTGGTCTGTGGGACTCGAAATGCTGGGAAAGGGTTCTGCAGCCTTTGGAGAGAAGGGGCCCTAGGACCTGGGCCTCTGGGACCATTTGTGATTCTGTCCAGCCTACAGGAAAGGCAGACCTGGAGTCTCTGAGAGAGCCTGGGGGCGCTCCAGAGAAACCTGTCTGACTGCTTCCCTGCCCCACCCGGTCTTGTCCAATGGCTGGGTGCTGTGGTCTTGTCCAATGGCTGGGTGCTGCCTCACCGCTGCAGCCTTTCCCAGGGAGCCCCAGTGGGGCGAGGGTAGGTCCACGGGCTCCAGAGGCTGTTTTCTTCTGTCCCTGGGAGTGTTGAGATGGAACAGCATGTGAACCTAGAGCTGCTGGGGTGTCTGGCCCTTTACTGCCCCAGCCCCAAGGGATTTTTCCTGCCTCTCCCAAAGCCAGAGATGCAACCCCAGGACTCACACAGCTGGCACCCCTGGGGCTGCCCTGCTCCCAGAGCATCTCATCACATTGTGGGCAGCCCCTCCTGCAGCCCAATGGGGCCCCTGGGGCCATGGTGAGGTGAAGGGAGGCCACCAGCAGGGCCTGGGGAAGGGTTGGAGCTGGGGGACTTCCTGCTTCCTGACTTCCTTCCTTATTCTCCCAGTAGCCACGATGGAGGTGATGAACCTGATCGAGCAGCCCATCAAGGTGACTGAGTGGCAGCAGACGTACACCTATGACTCAGGCATCCACTCGGGCGCCAACACTTGTGTGCCCTCAGTCTGCAGCAAGGGCGTCATGGAGGAGGAAGAGAGTGGTGGGCGCCAGTACACAATCAAGAAGACCACCACCTACACACAGGCCGTGCCCCCAAGCCAAGGTCAGAGGAGAAGGAGGCAGAACCCCTGTTCTGAGAGGCCCAGTTCTCATTTTTAGGGACCAGTGTCTTAAGGGGGAGGGTACAGCTGTGCTGGCAGGGGCCCCCCTGGCTTAAGGGAGAAGGCACAGCAGGTTCAGGGAACCCCATATGGGAGGGATCAGACTTCTCTTCCATGAACTCATGGTATGGAGAGGAGGTGTAGGCCCTGCCCTCAGGTAGCCCTAGGAGTCCCCTGTAGACAGATGCAGTTCTCAAGCTGGAGGGCTCCTTGTGGGGGATGGAAGAGAGGGACCCATGTTGTGCTGACATGCAGAGCAGCTGGGACCAGGGGGTCGAGTGGCTGGCAGCTCTAGGGCTTAGTCAGGAGGTTCCCAGCCAGCTCCTCTGAGGACTACATGGGCGCTAGGACCATTGTCCACGGGTGTCTCCAGGGACTGTTCAGTTCCAGCAGGGTGAACTGTGGCCTCTGGGATGAGGTGCAGGTGAACTGTGGCTGGCAGGAAGCAGAGGCCTCTTAGCTAGGCAGGGCAAAGTAGCTAAAAGTACAGCACCCAGGTAGGAAAGCCACGTAGATGTCTTCTCCTTCCCAACTAATTAACAGGTAGGACCTCTGTTAGGTCCCTTCCCTCTCCCTGGCGCAACCCATTCGAATGGTTACCAGGATGGGGTTACCTGGGCACCTATTTGTGGGACTCCCAGGTGTACCCCCCCACTGGCATTGGAAGGTGGAGGGGAACCTACAGTCTCATCTGAGGACCTAGTTTTTGGTCTCTGAAACTCAGTCCCGACTGCCTCTCGTCTGCTGTATGATACCAGGTGGCTCTCTGGGCCTTTATTGGCCTGCCTGTATAGAGGGAAGAGTGCTACCTTTGGGATGACAAGATCATAAGTAGAATTCTGACATTTTTGGTTGAAAAGAAGGCTAGATTGTGTAATCCATCCCCTATCTGATGGTTGAGGGAGGAGAACAGAGTAGGGGTTTGGGCCCCTAAGTCAGGCTGCTTTAGAACCTCACTATGCCCAGTTCTCCCATCTGTAAAGTGGAGGTAATAATTGTATTTACCTTGTAGTGTTGTTATCATATTACATTAGGAAATATAAGAAAAGCAGTTGGGGGTGGTGCCTGTGGTTCAAAGGAGTAGGATGCTGGCCCCATATGCCGGAGGTGGCGGGTTCAAACCCAGCCCTGGCCAAAAACTGCAAAAAAAAAAAAAAAAAAAGAAAGAAAGAAAAGCAGTTGGCTGTGCACAGTAGCTCATGCCTGTAATCCTAGCACTCTTGGAGGCTGAGGTGGGAGGATCCTGTGAAGTCAGGAGTTCAAGACCAGCCTGAAGACTCTACCAAAAATAGAAAAATTAGCTGGATATGGTAGAAGTCAACTGAATACCCAGCTATTGGGGAGGCTGAGGCAGGAGGATTGCCTGAACCTAAGAATCTGAGATTAGAGGGAACTATGATGACACCACTGCATTCTAGCTTGGGCAACAGAATGAGAATCTATCTCAAAAAAACAACAAAAAAAGGGCAGCACCTGTAGCACAGTGGGTAGGGCGCCGGTCACATACACTGAGGCTGGCAATGTTCGAACCCAGCCTAGGCCAGCTAAAATCAACAATGACAACTGCAACAAAAAAATAGCTGGGTGCTGTGGCCTGTAGTCCCAGCTACTTTGGGGGGGAGGGGGGGGCTGAGACAAGAGAATCACTTAAGCTCAAGAGTTTGAGGTTGCTGTTAGCTGTGAAGCCACGGCATTCTACTGAGGGGGACATGGTGAGACTCTTTCCCTCAAAAAAAAAAAAAAGAAAGAAAGAAAAAGAAAAGAAATTCATTTCCAGGCATTGTATAAGTCCTTGAATGATGTTACTATTCTTACTAAAAATAATCATGGGTAGGCTGGACGTAGCCATGGATTATAGGTGGTGGCTCACACCTGTAATCCTAGCACTCTGGGATGCTGAGGTGGGTGGATTGCTTGAGCTCAGGAATTCGAGACCATCCTCAGAGTGAGACCCTGTGTGTACTAAAAATGGAAAAACTAGGCATTGTGATGGGTGCCTGTCGTCACAGCTACTTGGGAAGCTGAGGCATGAGGATTGCTGGAGCCCAGGAGTTTGGGGTTGTTGTGGATTATGACACCACAGCATTCTACACAGGGTGACAGAGTAAGACTCTGTCTCAAAGTAAAAAAAAAAATCATGGATAATATTTTGATGGTGATAGTTGCCAGGCATATGAATCCTTTGTTTTCAGAGCAATTTATGACTTAATCTCATTTAATTGTCACATTCCCTGTGACAGAGCCATTTTATAGATGAGGTAACTCAGGTGGTAGTGACCTCCCCCAACTCCCTGCTTAGAGGCAGAAAACTGTGAGTAGCATATTGGGGCCTGGATCAGCATGGGAGCATCCCAGAGAGCCCAGGTGGGGCTGTCCGTGTGTCCTGCCCTCCTCCCCAGGCCTCCCCCCACTGCCTGCCACCCGCACTCAGTCCTTGCCCTTTTGGCCCCCAGGGGACCTGGAGTACCAGATGTCTACAACAGCCAGAGCCAAGCGGGTGCGGGAGGCCATGTGTCCCGGTGTGTCGGGCGAGGATAGCTCTCTGCTGCTGGCCACACAGGTGGAGGGGCAGACCACCAATCTGCAGCGACTGGCTGAGCCATCCCAGCTGCTGAAGTCAGCCATTGTACATCTCATCAACTACCAGGATGATGCTGAGCTGGCCACCCGGGCCCTGCCCGAGCTCACCAAACTGCTCAACGATGAGGACCCGGTTTGTGAGAGGGAGGGCTGGCTGGTGTGGGAACTGGGCAAGGAGAGGAGAGGTCAGGTGTCTGCAGGGGAGGCACATTGTAGAAAGAGAGAGATCATGACCTAGACACCCCAGGCATATGAGGAGTCTGACTTGGGTTCACCTGAGCTTTGTGGAAGGGTCTCCTGGGCCTCCTGATTGCTCACTCCCCCCTCCAGGTGGTAGTGACCAAGGCGGCCATGATTGTGAACCAGCTGTCGAAGAAGGAGGCGTCTCGGCGGGCACTGATGGGCTCACCCCAGCTGGTGGCAGCTGTTGTGCGCACCATGCAGAACACCAGCGACCTGGACACGGCCCGCTGCACCACCAGCATCCTGCACAACCTGTCCCACCACCGTGAGGGGCTGCTCGCCATCTTCAAGTCGGGCGGCATCCCTGCTCTGGTCCGCATGCTCAGGTAACTGCCCCGCTCACCATCGGAGCCCAAGGCCCCAGGATACCCCCTCTCTTGGGCTTCCTCCTTCCCTCCCCTGGGCTTCTGTAAGCATCTTTTGTACCTACTAAATGCCAGATGCAGAACCATGCCCTGTCCTGGCACTCAGTGGCTCACAACCTAGCAGGGGAGATAGGCATGTAAGCAGCAGGGTCACTACACATATTAGGGACCATATAGGCTATGGTAGAAGAGTGTCAAAATGGCTCAGAGGTAGAATTGCTCTAATGGCTGAGGGAAGGGAGTTGATGGGTGAGTGGAGTTTGGCCGATGGAGAAGAAGGGAAGGAGGAACACCATGTGCAAAAACCTCTTGCAAACTGTCTCTTTCCTGGCCAGTGGTATTTGGCCTCATTCCTCATACCCATACCAGGCTGGGTGCTCTGCAAGGGTGGAAATAGTGATTGCACTCCCCTTTGAATGCCTGGCAGGGTCTGTCTAGCACATGGCCTTCCACATGATCACTCAGCAGGGACAGGTGTTGAGGGAACCTGCTGTGTGCTCAGTACCAGGCTGGGGGCCCAGAAGCAGGAGGGGTTGCAGTCCCAGTGGGAAGAGGAGAGTGCTGTGTATTCTGTGCACAAGAGAACGGTTTGGGCTCAAGGGATGGTAAGATTTTAGCAAAGGGAGATTTCCATGGAGTGTTGGTGTTGGGGAGGCTTTCTGGGGGAGGTGTATATCCGTGCCGTACCTACATTCATACCTGACCCCTGGACCTGACTGGTGCTAACCCCTGCCCACCCCTACCAGCTCTCCTGTGGAGTCTGTCCTATTCTACGCCATCACCACATTGCACAACCTGCTACTCTACCAAGAGGGTGCCAAGATGGCGGTGCGCCTGGCGGATGGGCTGCAGAAGATGGTACCCTTGCTCAACAAGAACAACCCCAAGTTCCTGGCCATTACCACTGACTGCTTGCAGCTCCTGGCCTATGGCAACCAGGAGAGCAAGGTGCGCCCTTCCTGGCCTCCCAAGGCCGAAGCCCATCCTTCCATGCTGGCCCAGCCTCGGGCCTTTGCCCCCTCATTCCTTTTACTTATTTATTTATTTAGAGACATGGTCTCATTTTGTCACCTAGGCTGGAGTGCGGTGGTATCATCATAGCTCACTGCAATTTTGAGCTCCTGATCCTCCTGTCTTAGCCTCCCAAGTAGCTGGGACTACAGGTGGCACCACAATGCCCAGCTAACTTTTTAATATTTGTAAAGATGAGGTCTTGCCCAGGTGGTCTCAACTCCTAGGCTCAAGCAGTCCTCCCACCTCGGCCCCCCAGAGTGTTAGGATTACAGATGTGAGCCACTTGGCCCCCCCCCCTTAGTCCTTTCAGATGGGATATATGTATATGTGTGGTTAGATATGCTTTATCACATTCCTGAGTTTCTCAAAATTTATTATTTTAAGGATGTGGAAAAGAAAAAAGAATACTCATTATTCTTACATGGGCACTGTTGTCATTTTGATGTGCTTCCTTCAGAGTTGTTCTTGAGGGGGGCACGTTTAGAAATATGTACGCATGTCTGCAACTTTGCATCTGTTTTCTACATGATGTTTCTCAAGTCTTATTTTTTTTATATTGTCCTCAAAATCACCCTCTATAATAGCAGATAGCATTTCATTAAGTAGAAAGCTCAGACTATTCTGATGGAGGACATTTAGATTGCTCCCAATTTTCTACCTTTATAACAATGGTGTAATGAACATCCTTGGGCACATAGCTTTTCCCAAATAGTGGGGAAAAATTTTATATGTGGGATTAAAGTTTTTTTTTTTTTTTTTTTTTTTTTTTGAGACAGATTCTCTCTCTGTTGCCCTGGGTAGAGTGCTGTGACATGGTAGCTTGCAGCAACCTCAAACTTCTGGGCTCAAATGATCCTCTTGCCTTAGCCTCCCAAGTAGCTGGGAATTCAGGTGCCCACCACAATGCCCAGCTAGTTTTTCTATTTTTAGTAGAGACCAGGTCTCACTCTTGTTCAGGCTGGTCTCAAATTCCTAATCTCAAGTGATCCACTCACCCTGGCCTCTCAGAATGCTGGGATTACAAGCTTCAGCCACTGCGTCTGGCCACGTTAAAGATTTTTTTTTTTTTTTTTTTGAGACAGAGTCTCACTTTGTCGCCCTCATTAGAGTATCATGGTGTCACAGCTCACAGCAACCTCCAGCTCTTGGGCTTAGGCGATTCTCTTGCCTCTGCCTTTCGAGTAGCTGGGACTTTAGGTGGCCGCCACAACACCCAGCTATTTTTTTTGTTGTTGCAGTTTAGCTGGGGTCGGGTTCAAACCCACCACCCTCACTATATGGGGCCGGTGCCCTACTCACTGAGCCACAGGCGCCACCAGGTTACAGATTTTTAACGCTTTTAGACTTTTTTTTTACTTTTTTTTGGCCGGGGCTGGGTTTGAACCCACCACCTCCAGTATATAAGGCCGTTGCCCTACTCCTTTGAGCCACAGGCGCCACACAACACTTCTAGTCTTTTACATAGATGGCCAGACTGCTTTCCAAAAGGACTGGTTTCTAGTCCCTTTGGTGGTAATGGGTATGAGTACAGTTTTACCACATCCTTGCCAGCATGGGGTGTTATCTTTTTTCAGACTTTTGATTTATATGACAGCCACAAACACTATTTGACTTCTGACTGAAACTCAGCAATGACAGTTCTGTCACCTTTCCCCACCCCTTGCTTATTCCTCGTCATGTTCCCCATCTGGCTCACCCCTGTCTCGCCACCCCCCACCCCCCCATAGCTGATCATCTTGGCCAATGGAGGACCCCAGGCACTCGTGCAGATCATGCGTAACTACAGTTACGAGAAGCTGCTCTGGACCACCAGCCGAGTACTCAAGGTGCTATCTGTGTGTCCCAGCAATAAGCCTGCCATTGTGGAGGCTGGTGAGTATCATGCCCTTGAGGGTGGCTGGGAGGGGCTCTGCCCAGTGCCAGGCTGTGTTAACCATGATCCCCTGAGGCTGATGAGAACCACGTCCCCAACCCCAGGTGGGATGCAGGCCCTGGGCAAGCACCTGACAAGCAACAGCCCCCGCCTCGTGCAGAACTGCCTGTGGACCCTGCGCAACCTCTCAGATGTGGCCACCAAGCAGGTGAGACGGGTCCAGGCCTGGGGTGGAGCTCTCCAGCTACCTCCTCCAGCCTCCTGGCTGGGCCTCAGACCTCAGGTGCTAGGGAAGGATTTGGCCTCTACATCCCCCTCCCTGTGGCTGAAGACTCATCCCATTAGCTGAAGGCTCTAATCCCTATTGGGGATTCAGGAAGGCAGGTGGGGAGGGGGGACCAATGTTTTAAGCTGGGGTTCAGGTAGTAGCAAAGGAACAATTTTGACCTGGACTCTGGGATGGAGTAAAATAGAGTGCCAAGAGACAGCTTTGATGCTTGGGTGGCAAAAAAGACAATTAAATGAAAAGGGCATCTCTAGGAACCCAGCTCTAGTCCCTCCCTGCAAGGAGCCTGCCATTCCTCAGAGGCTCCCCCATTAGTGTTCTGGCTCTGCTTGGCAGTGTGTGGATAGCATTCATTTAACCCTTTCAGCATCCTGCAGGTGGAGTGTGGGACCCTCTTAGTTAGATGAAGAAACTGAGGCTCAGGTAGTTAAGCAGTGGCCCATGGTCAGAGCTATTATATGGCAGAACTGCATTCGAGCCTAGGACTGTCTGTGTCCCCCCTCCCACCCGCCAAGTGGATTTGACTTAGGTCTCCCACGGGGGCAGCAAGGAAGGTTCAAGAAGGTGAGAAATGTGTAAGGGTGGCTTGGTTGGGCCACCACAGCATGTGACCCCACAACAATTGCCTCCTGGCCCAGAGGTCTCCCTTGGCCTGTGTCAGGCTCTGCTTGGAACTGAGGGGTCAGGGGAGAGACAGATGGGGTACAGAGAAGAGCACAGGCTTAGATACTGGCCTGGGATCCTGCCACTAGCTATGTGTCTGTGGGTAAGTGCCCAGCCTCTCTGAACCTCAATGCCTCACTTGCTGCAAGGGTTAGCAACCCTCTCTCACAGGCATCAACATGTTATGGGGGTGAAAGCTCCCAGGCACACGCAGGGAAGCCTGACCCCTTTAGCCCATCCCACTCCCCTCGGACAAATTTGGGAAGCCTTCCCAGAGCTGGCTTCTCCCTCATGCCTCACTCCTTTCCTCGTGCCCCAGGAGGGCCTGGAAAGTGTGCTGAAGATTCTGGTGAATCAGCTGAGTGTGGATGACGTCAACGTCCTTACCTGCGCTACCGGCACCCTCTCCAACCTGACATGCAACAACAGCAAGAACAAGACGCTGGTGACTCAGAACAGCGGAGTGGAGGCCCTCATTCACGGCATCCAGCGTGCTGGTGACAAGGACGACATCACAGAGCCTGCCGTCTGCGCCCTGCGCCACCTCACCAGCCGCCATCCTGAGGCTGAGATGGCTCAGAACTCTGTGCGTCTCAACTATGGCATCCCAGCCATTGTGAAGTTGCTCAACCAGCCCAACCAGTGGCCACTGGTCAAGGTACTGGGAGTTAGGCCAGGAGGAGCTCTCAGCTGCGGGGTCAGGCACCATATCAGTATAGACAAAGCTGCTGCAATAAAGAGGCCTTAAATGCAGTGGCTCAAATAAGATAGCATTTCCTTTCTCTCCCATGGAGCAATTTAGACCTTGATAGTGGCTCTGCTCGTGGCCTAGATTCTTATAACTCTACCATCCCCTGGAGCAGAACTTCTCAAAGTCCAGTTTGCATGAGTACCCTGAGCAGTCTCATTAAACTGCAGGTCCTGATTCAGTAGGCCCACTACTGAATAGGGTGGGTGGGGGGTAGGGTGGGAGTGTCTGAGAGTCTTTATTTTTGACAAGTTCCCAGGTGACGCTGCTGGTCCATGGAGCACGCTTCTTATGCCAGTGGGCCTAGACGAGAGTGTTCTCACACGAGTGGTTGGATGAACACATCCCCTAGATGTGTTCCAGCCCTGGCAAAAGTGGGGAGGGGTAGCAGCCACCAGGAGGTGGGACACATACTGGTGGCTTACACCCTAGAACTTGGTCATTTGGCCACATTGAGATGCAAAGAGATTAGGAAATGTAATCCCCAGACAAAAGGCCCTGTGTCTTGCTAAAATTCAGGAGGGCTATGACAAAGTTACAAAGAGCAGAGAGGATTCTGGAGACACTTAGTTTCTGCCATGAGAGTCAGGAGTGCGAAGGAGGGGCTTTATCCTTGGGAGGCTGCTTAGGTGAGGGAGAGATGTGTGTCATTGTCGGGCAGGGGGAGTGAGGGTAGGCCAGGTGGTGGGCAGGCGGGAGAGACAGAGTTGTGGGGGAGGCTCTGTGTGTGTGTCTACGTGTGGAAACAAGGAAAAGAGCCAAAGGCAAGATGACATCTGCTGCCGCAGAGTAGGAATCTGCCGTAGACCAGGGTTTTATCAACAGGCATAGAAGCCAGCTAGCAGGGCTCAATTTTAGACAATTTAACAGGTAAGAATGACTCTTAGTGGTTATACATTTTTTAAAAATTCACAGTATGAAAAAAAAATAGGCTCCTTTCTTGGTGCTTGATTTTGGCTGTGAGCCCAAGGTGCGGGGAGTATGTGTACCCTGAGCCAGCAGCTAAGTGACAAGTAACGAGTAACATTGGCAAGTCTTTCAGCCTGGGCTCATGTCCTCATTTCACATGATTTTCATCCCTACCTTCCTGGTCTTGCTCCATCACCCAGGCTGGCCTCAAATGATCCTCCTGCCTTGGCCTCCCAGAATGCTGGGATCACAGGTGTGGGCCACCACACTGGCCCTGGCTTCTTGTTTGAGGATCAAATGAGATGATAAACTGCTTTGCAAGACCCTGAGGGATTCTGGGAGGTTAGAGTGGCTCCTGTGAGTTAAGGACTCCAGGAAAGAGACTTCTTCCTGACCTTCCCTGCTGGGGAGTGATTATAATATGAGCATCACCCAAGCAAGAGGCTTTGGAGTCATGGTAGGAAAGACTTTCTGAGAATCAGGGTTTGGGAGCTATCAGAAAAGCAAGCAGGGCCATGGTGTCTGTGGGTGGTTTAAGAGAGAAGGGTTGGGGTGAGGGTCAGAAAATGGGGCCTGAAATGGGATGTCATTTTAGCAGGGCCTATTAGGGGTAGCCATGAAGACCCAGAGATCCTATGGAATAAGGGACACGGGCTGGGAGTGTTCCCATTCTCTGCAGATCTTCCAGTGTGTCTGTATCTGGCCTAGAGTACAGAAGAGATGCCTGAAGCTGGGGAACTGGGATCCTCCAGCTGCCTGGGAAATGTTCCTGTTCATTGTCCCTTTTCTTGCCAGGCAACCATTGGCCTCATCAGGAATTTGGCCTTGTGCCCAGCCAACCATGCCCCACTGCAGGAGGCGGCGGTTATTCCCCGCCTCGTTCAGCTGCTGGTCAAGGCCCACCAGGATGCTCAGCGCCATGTGGCTGCAGGCACGCAGCAGCCCTACACGGTGAGTGAGCTGGTGGTGCCTGTGACAGCCCTTCCTGGGGGCCAGGTCATCCTCCATGCAGGCAGGTGCGCGTGCACACAGGTGTGTGTGTTTAAATAGGGAGATGAGTTGGCAATTGATGACAACTCCAAGGGCCACTGATTTTGTCAGGGTATCATGGTGGGGGAGGGGTTGTGGCCCTGACTGAGGGCCACCTGTCCCCATCTCCCCGCCTCTTCTTGTGCAGGATGGCGTGAGGATGGAAGAGATTGTGGAGGGCTGCACCGGGGCCCTGCACATCCTTGCCCGGGATCCCATGAACCGCATGGAAATCTTCAGGCTCAATACCATCCCCCTGTTTGTGCAGGTGAGTCTGGGGGAAGTGGGCAGATGAAGCTCCCCACCCCCTCACTGCTTAAGGGGTGAGGTTGGGAGTGACAAGTTTAGGAGGCCTGGGTCAGACATCAAGAGGTCTTTGGAGGAAAGTAGCTATACCAGGAGTGACTCCTCAGCAGACCCTGGATGGGAATGGCTTTCCAAGTTCAAAAGCAAGAAGGGAAGAGATCACAAATGGGAAAAAAGTCTTGAAATTTAACCACATAAACATTCGAACCATCTGTATGTCAGAAACAACCTAAAAAAAGCATTAAAAAAATGATCAGCAGCCTGGGAAAATATGTGCGGACTCCATAACAGACAAGAGTTTAATATCCTTGTTAGAAAAGAGCTCATTGACTCGGTACCTGTAGCTGAAGCAGCTAAGGCGCCAGCCACATACACCAGAGCTGGCAGGTTCGAATCCAGCCCAGGCCTGCCAAACAATGACAACTACAACCAAAAAATAGCTGGGCGTTGTGTCAGGCACCTGTAGTCCCAGCTACTCAGGAGGCTGAGACAAGAGAATTGCTTAAGCCCAGCAGTTGGAGGTTGCTGTGAGCTGTGACATCACAGCACTCTATCCAGGGTGATAGCTCGAGGCTCTGTCTCAAAAAAAAAAAAAAAGAAAAGAAAAGAGCTCATTAATACTAGATCCCAGTAGTCAGATTGGGCAGAGGTGACAATTCTCAGGTGGGTCATAAACAAGCGACACTCAGCCCTAGGAGTTTAAATAAATGGTACCCTTGATGGGAGCCTTTTTCCGCCTTTGAATAGGCAATGGGTAGAGGTGGGCAGGGCTGTGAGGTCCACTGCCCAGCCTGCCTCAGCCCCACCTCTTGTGCCCTCTCCTCAGCTCTTGTACTCATCAGTGGAGAATATCCAGCGTGTGGCTGCTGGGGTGCTGTGCGAGCTGGCCCAGGACAAGGAGGCAGCTGATGCCATTGATGCCGAGGGGGCCTCAGCACCTCTCATGGAGCTGTTGCACTCCCGCAATGAGGGCACTGGTGAGGGGGTGTGCAGTGGGCGAGTGGGGAGAGAGTGGTGGAGGTGGGTGTCTGACTTAGGCTTTCCTTTCCTCTCTGCCAGCCACATATGCTGCTGCTGTCCTGTTCCGCATCTCTGAGGACAAGAACCCAGATTACCGGAAGCGTGTGTCCGTGGAGCTCACCAACTCCCTCTTTAAGCATGACCCAGCTGCCTGGGAGGCTGTAAGTGTCCTAGGTTGGACTGCAATGTATGGTTGTGCAAGTTGTACACTGCACAAGGGCAATGTGCTGTTGACTTTCTGATTTTTGTTTTTTGAGACCGAGTCTCACTCTGCTGCCTAGCCTAGAGTGCCAGGGCTTCAGCCTAGTTCACAGCAACCTCAAATTCCTGAGCTCAAGCCATCCTCTTGCCTCAGCCTCTTAAGTAGCTAGAACTATAGGTGCTCACTGCAACACCCTGCTAATTTTCCCTGTTTTAGTAGAGATGGTGTCTTGCTCTTGCTGAGTCTTGTCTCAAACTCCTGAGCTCAAGTGATCTTCTTGCCTTGGCCTCCTTACTAGGATGACAGGTGTGAGCCACCACGCTTGGCTGACTTCATAGATTTTTATTTTATGATTGGATCACTGACAATTCCTAGCAGATGGAAGTACTAGGCTGAACCATATGTTTGTTTTGACCTACAAAAGTGGGAATTTTATTTTGTCCAAATGAATATGAAGTGTTTACGGAAGGGGTGCCCTTTCCTAATTTGCACGAAGGTGCTGTGTAGGCTAGCGGTAGCTTGGTCCTGGTGGGGCCCTGTACCCATCATCCATTCCTGTTTTTTTTTTTTTTTTGGAGACAGAGTCTATCTCACTTTGTCGCCCTGCACAAGGGCAATGTGCTGTTGACCATGGTATCATAGTTCACAGCAACGTCCAACTCTTGGGATCAAGGGATCCTCTTTTTTTTTTTTTTTGTAGAGACAGAGTCTTACTTTATCGCCCTCAGTAGAGTGCCGTGGTGTTACACAGCTGCTCACAGCAATTTCCAACTCCTGGGCTTAAGCGATTCTCTTGCCTCAGCTTCCCAAGTAGCTGGGACTACAGGCGCCCACCACAACGCCCAGCTATTTTTTTGTTGCAGTTTGGCTGGGGCTGGGTTTGAACCTGCCACCCTTGGTATATGGGCCGGGTGCCCCACCCATTGAGCCACAGGTACCGCCCCCTCAAGGAATCCTCTTGCCTCAGCTTCCTGACTGACTGGGACTATCGGTACCCACCATATTGGTGCCTGGCTAGGTTTTCTGTTTTTAGTACAGACAGAGTCTCACTCTTGCTTAGGCTGGTCTCAAACTCCTGAGCTTAAGCAGTCCACCCACCTCGAACTCCCAGAGTTCTAGGATTACAGGTGTGAGCATGCCTGGCAGCCTACATCCATTCTTGAGTCCTCTTCCCTCCCCTCCCCAGAGCTGCTGTGGTTCTGTGGGAACCCCAGTGTAATTGGCATGACCCTCCACCCTTGGGAGGTATTGAGGACAGGAGTTCATTAGGGCACTAGGTAACCCCATTTCATTACCCTTTCTTCCTCCAAGGGATCTTTATTTTCCCCTGGCTTCCTTTTCTAGAAGCATCTCTCCCTGTCCACAGCTGAGATCCAGCTCAGAGGCTGCATTTTCAGAAATAACCCCCATGTTTCTCTCTCCTTCCGCAGGCCCAGAGCATGATCCCCATCAATGAGCCCTATGCAGATGGTGAGTGTGCAGAGTGCTTCAGGCCCCGGAGTGCCTGGGGGGCTGTGTGGGTGTGCATGAAGCGAGACATTGCGTCTCCAGGGCTGGAGGACCCATGGCAACCACTAGCCCGTGGCATCCACTACCCTGTGTAGATCCCCTGATGTGGGAGTTTGCGGAGGAGGCCTGCTGGGGGTGGGCAGGGCCAGAAGCGGGGGCTGAGGGCTGCCCAGAGCACCCTGCAGGGTGCCTGCAGACCCCTGAACCCAGCCACCTTCTCATCCCCAGACATGGACGCCACCTACCGCCCCATGTACTCGAATGACATGCCCCTTGACCCCCTGGAGATGCACATGGACATGGACGGGGACTACCCCATTGATGCCTACAGCGACGGCCTCAGGCCCCCCTACCCCACTGCTGACCACATGCTGGCCTAGGCGCCTCAACCCCTGGTATAGCACCCTCGCTGTGGGCTGCTGGGCCCTCCCATTTCTCCATTGAAGCCATGGCTGAGGGTGGGGAAGGTTTACTGCTGAGCTTCCCCATGCAAGGTGTGCCCTATCCTGCCTTATTTCTGTGTCTTTGCTTAGGGCAGGAGGACTCTTGTGCCAACCCCTTCCTTCCAGGGGTGGTAGGGAGGTGACACGGGAGTGGCATGAGCTTCTAGGGATGCAAGTCTGCTGTGCCCTCTGACCCCTCTGTGTCTCTGTCACCTCTACCAGGTGCGGTTCCTCATCTCAGAGGCTCTCCGTGCAGACGTTGGGGTGAGACAGAAAAGTGCCTGAGCTGGGGGGGGCCGGGGCCGCATCCTGCTGAACCCTGCACCCCCAGATGTCCTCCATAGGGTCTTTCTTGGGATGCTGTTCTGCTCCTGCTTTTCTGCCCTGGGTGTGGATCCAGGTCTGACACCTCCTCCCCACCCCGGTGGCCGTGGCCACTAAAGCTTCAGACACAAGCTGCCCACACTGTTTCCCCCAGGAATCCCTAACCCCAGCCTGCCTGTCTCTAGCTGACTGGGCCCCACAGGGCTTTGGTTCCTTCTCTGGGTCTGATATTCTCACTGAACCCTACTGAACAACTGCCCCAAATTCCTAGGGTCTCTAGGACTCAGATTCAAGGCCTGAAACCTCCTAAACCCAAAGCTTCTCTTGAAAAGTTCAGGGACTGTCTAGGGGAGATAGGGCAGAGGTGTGGAAGTGGGTCCCTGATCCAGGAGATGGTCCGTTTCTCTCTCCTGGATGCTAAACTGGTTTTGCTCAGCCACAGGGAGCTCTGGGGACAGCTCCCGCACACCCTGTCCCACCTGCACCACTGCCCTGCCTGACCCCCGAGAAGTGCTCTTGGCTGACCCCTCTGGTGTGCGGTGAGGGGCTTTCTTTTCCCCTTCCTGTTTCAGACTCCCCCCACCACCTCCTGCACACAGGTGTAGGGGGCTGGGGGAGGTTCCAGTGGAGAGTTTATTGTTTTTGCTTTATGTTTTGGTTATTGGTTTTTTGTATAGACCAAAGCAAAGAAAATAAAAGCAACACAGAGATCCAATGGAGGCTGTTGAGGGGTGTGGGTGGGACGGGGAGGGGGCTTCCTTAGCATCCTTCTCAGCTGGATCCTGCATCCTGAGAGCCACCTATGGGGAGGAAAGAGGAGAGGGGAACTGGGGAGGAGGAAGCTTTGAGGAGCTGGAGTCGATTTAATCTTCTACTCACCTATAGGGGTGCAGAGATGACTTAGGTGAGTCCCCTCTTCAGGGACACTGGGCCTTATTCCTCCCGCACACAGGCAACCTCCTTGCTGACCCTCAAATGCCAACCCTCTGCTCCTGACTGGCCCTAATGTATCTTGGCAGTGCTTAACTACCATGGTTTATAGAGTCCAGGCCCCTTGTTGGTCTGTCCCCTCCCTGGCCACTCTGCCCTCAGCAATGCCAGTGACAGCCAGCATCCTCCATGCTGCCACCTGCCTCCTGATCTTTGTTCATGTTGCCCCCCTCACTCCTGCCTAGAATGCCTTTACTCCTCATCCACTGGGATCTGTCATTTCATCCATGATGTTCATCTGTCCTTTATTTTTTTATTATTATTTTTTTTAATAGAGGAGACAGAGTCTCACTTTATGGCCCTTTGGTAGGGTGCCGTGGCAGCACACAGCTCACAGCAACCTCCAGCTCCTGGGCTTAAGCGATTCTCTTGCCTCAGCCTCCCGAGTAGCTGGGACTACAGACGCCTGCCACAATGCCTGGCTATTTTTTTTGTTGCAGTTTGGCTGGGGCTGGGTTTGAACCCGCCACCTTCGGCACATGGGGCCGGCGCCCTACTCAGTGAGCCACAGGCGCCTCCCTGTCTGTCCTTTAGCTTATGTGACAGTTTCCCACCCACTACCCCAAATTCTTTCTAGGG
The DNA here is from genome assembly GCA_963574355.1 of Loris lydekkerianus. Lineage (NCBI taxonomy): Eukaryota > Metazoa > Chordata > Mammalia > Primates > Lorisidae > Loris > Loris lydekkerianus. The sequence goes on from CAUYPK010018468.1 coordinate 65,999, forward strand.
TGGGCTGGTTACAACACCCCTGGCAAACCTGTCCGTGTGGGGCACCTGTGCACCTGCTCTCACAGGGTCCCGTGCCTGCTTCCCATGCCCAACTGGAGCTCAGGGTTGTGGGGGAGGCTGCGGCCTAATTTGTGGAGGATCAGTGGGACCTGGGGCTGGAGACAGGAAGCCAGGTTAGGAGGTGGCTGTAAGGCCCAAGCAAGAGGTGACGCTATGCTGAGCTGAGCTCTGCCTACCTGAGCTCAGGGAGGGCTTTTCACCATGCGCTTTATCTGCATTCAATGTTGAGGGCCCTGGCAGGAAACACTCAAGTTGGATAATTGAGGAGAATTTCATAAGGGGACGATTTACAAAGGTATGGGGCTGTAAAAGATATATCAAGGGTGAGGTCAGTGCTCGGGGCTAATTATGGTGACCTCTGACCTCACCTCCAATCTGAGGCAGGAAGGGAGGGGGCAGTTGAGGGGAGTGGGCACAAGGGGAGGCTGGGACCTTACTCCCTCCTGCCAGTGCTGTGTATTAGCCCTCTCCCTATCTTTCCAAAGAGGACCTGAGGTGGCTTACAAGGAGTCATACCAGGCAAAGTGGCTCACACCTGTAATCCTAACACTCTGGGAGCTTAAGGTGGGGTGGATTGCTTAAGCTCAGCTCATGGGTTCTAGACCAGCCTGAGCAAGAGTAAGACCTCCATCTCTAAAAATAGCTGGGTGTTGTGGCGGGTACCTGTAGCCCCAGCTATTTGGGAGGCTGAGGCAAGAGAATTGCTTGAGCCCAAGAGTTTGAGGTTGCTGTGAGCTTTGACACTAGAGCACTCTACTGAGGTCAACCAAGTAAGACTCAAAAAAAAAAAAAACACGGGAAGCTGAGGCAGAAGAATCATTTAATCACTTGAGCACAAGAGTTGGAGGTTGCTGTGAGCTGTGAAGCCGTGGCATTCTACTGAGGGTGACACAGAGTCTGCTTCCCCTCCAAAAAAACCCAATGCCAACTGAGACAGAGATGGACCTATCAAAATGGCAGGTGTCATGCCAAATAATAACTAAAACTTCTCTTAAAAATAAAGTGTTTTAAGTCAGGTACAGTAGCTGGTGCCTGTGGGAAGAGAATCACTTGAGTCCAGGAGTTTGAGGCTAGCCTGGGCAACATGAGATGAGACCCAATCCAAAAAAAAAAAACCGTGTTAATTTTTTAAAAAGTTGTACAAAAATAAATAAGCTTTTAGAGTAAGTCATATCAAAAAATTGTCAAGCTATATCTATACAACTTCATCCCAGAAAACACAACTAGGCTTAAAGGATGACAAATAAAACGAGGACAGGCACAATGGCTCCCACTTGTAATCCTAACACTTTGGGAGGGTGAGGCGAGATGATTGCTTGAGGTCAGGAGTTTGAGACCAGCCTGAGCAAGAGTAAGGCTTCGTCTCTACTGAAAATAGAAAAATTAGTCAGTGCAGTGGTGCACATCTGTAGTCCCAAGTGCTAAGGAGGATGAGGCAGGAGAATCTCTTGAGCTGTGAAGTTTGAGGTTGCAGTGAGTTATGATGACACCCCTGTACTCTAGCCACAGCGACACAGTGAGACCCTGTCTCAAAAATAAATAAATAGGAAGCAAGGGGAATCCTAAATCCTCATCTTTGATCTAAGTATATAAAACATGGCTAGGCATGGTGGCTCGTCCTTGTGACCCTAGGACTCTGGGAGGCCAAGGTGGATGAATTGCTTGAGCTCAGGAGTTGCAAACCAGCCTGAGCAAGAGTGAGACTCTACCTCTACTAAATATAGAAAAACTAGCCAGGCATCATGGCAGACACTTGTAATCCCAGCTACTCAGGAGGCTAAAGGCAGGAGGATCCCTTTAGCCCAAGAGTTTGAGGTTGCTGTGAGCTATGATGCCACAGCACTCTGCCCAGGGTGACAGTGAGACTCTGTCTCACAAAAAGAATAAATAAATAAAAATATAAAAATAATGGGGAAATTCTGTGATATCCAGGACGTGTAGGAAAGATTAGAGAAATTAGGGCTCTTGCTTGTAATCCTAGCATTCTGGGAAGCCAAGACCGGTGAATTGCTTGAGCTCAGGAGTACGAGACCAGCCTTGGCAAGAGCAAGACCCCTGTCTACTAAAAATAGAAAAATTAGTGGGTAGTTTCAGCCACTTAGGAGGCTGAGATCAGAGGATTGCTTGAGCCCAAGAGTTTGAGATTGCTGTGAGCTAGGCTGATGTGAGGTCACTCTAGCTAAGGGCAACTGTCAAAAAAAAAAAAAAAAGTTGTGAGAAATTCAGTTGTCTCCTAACTTCACAGTAAATAACTAGTGCAACAAACACTATGGAAGACAACTCAAAATGCGGTCCTAGTGTATTGGGGTTTTCAGAGAAACAGAACCAATAGGATATACATACAAAAGGAGATTTCTAATAAGGAATTGATTCATTTATTAGGAAGATTTAATTACGAAGGCGGAGAAGCCCCCAGTCTCCTGTTGGCTGCTGGTGGTGTGATTCAGTCCAAGTCCAAAGACTTGAGACCTGGGGGGAGCCAATGTATAAATCCCAGTTTAGGAGCTCAAGCACCCTTAGCACAGTGGTTACTGTGCCAGTCACATACACCAAGTCTGGCTGGTTCCAACCTGGTGTAGGCCAGCTAAATAATAATGACAACTACAATTAAAAAAAAAAGTAGGCTCTGTGCCTGTAGCTTAAGCGGCTAAGGTGCCAGACACATACGCCAGAGCTGGTGGGTTCGAATGCAGCCCGGGCCTGCCAAACCACAGTGACAAGTACAACCAAAAAAAAAAAAAAAAAAAAAAATAGCCGGGCATTTTGGCAGGCACCTGTAGTCCTAGCCATTCTGGAGGCTGAAGCAAGAGAACCTCTTAAACCCAAGAGTTTGAGGTTGCTGTGAGCTGTGACACTACAGTACTCTACTGAGGGCAACAAAGTGAGACTCTCTTAAAAAAAAAAGGGGCAAACTTTTTCTTCCTCTGCCTTTTGTTCCTCTCTGACCCTGGCCTTAATGGAGGATGCTCCCCCACACTGGACAGGGCCATCTGCTCAGAGTCCTGGATTCAAATGCTTCTCTCATCCCCAAGCACCCTCGCAGACACACCCAGAAATAATGTTTCGTCTAAGCACCGGCAGTCTGTCAATCTGGAGCATAAAATTGACCCTCACACCTACTCTGTATTGACAGAAACATAATGTCGCCTAAGGAAAGCGACAGCCACCCAGCACTGGCTGGATTCCTTAGTCATACAGTCACCCTTTCCCCACATGTTTCCTAAGGACTGCTCTTTCCAGACTGACTGTTCAGGGTTCTGGGAGTAGAGACGCCCAACATTCCCCGTGGGAGACCGACAATCCACGGGCACAAGCAGGGGATTGTATGAACGAGTCTGGGAGCTGGGGAGGGAGCGAACGTCGTCCCCATGGGGGGAGAGTGACGTCGGAGGAGGAGCTGCAAAGACACAGCCAGAGCTGTGGCAGCGAAGACACTGAGATCTGACCGGTGGGGAGGGTGTGACCGGCCCAGAAAAGGAGTGGGTGAGACCGCAGAAGCAAGGCTGGAAAATGAGGCCAGCGGCAGCCACGGAGAACCTGGCACGGCTGCCCACAGCCTGCGGATTTGATCGCGGAGGAGACCGGGTGTGGAACCGCGAAGGTTTCTAACCGGAAGACAGCAGCGCCCCCTCCTGGAGGGTGAGCGTCTGTCCTGGGTCTCTCTTAGGGAGCCAGTGACAAAGAAGTTACTGACCACACCGAGCTCTTTGTGCCCAGCCCTGTGCTAAGTGCTTTCCTGCTGACAACCCTGAGGTTGCGGCAGGGCGCGATGGCTCACGCCTGTAATCCTAGCACTCTGGGAGGCCGAATTGCTTGAGGTCAGGAGTTCAAGACCAGCTTGAGCAAGAACGAGACCTGGTCTCTACTAAAAATAGAAAAACTATCTGGGTGTTTATGGTTGGTCCCTGTAGTCTCAGCTAGTCAGGAGGCTGAGGCAAGAGCATTGCTTGAGCCCAAGAGTTTGAGGTTGCTGTGAGCAACCCCTAGCCAGGGCAACAGAGTGAGACTTTGTCTCAAAACAAAACAAACAAAACTCCCTGAGGTTGGAGATATTTTGCTTCTCATTTTACTGTGAGGCTGAAGAAGTTCAAGTGACCTGCCTAGTGACGCTATTGTTTTGTTTTGTTTTTATTATAGAGACAGAGTCTCACTTTATCGACCTCAGTAGAGTGCTGTGGCGTCACACAGCTCACAGCAACCTCCAACTCCTGGGCTTAGGCACCTTGCCTCAGCCTCCCGAGTAGCTGAGACTACAGGTGCCCACCACAACACCCAGCTATTTTTTTGTTGCAGTTCAGCCGGGGCTGGGTTTGAACCTGCCACCCTCGGTAAATGGGGCTGGTGCCCTACTCACTGAGCCACAGGCTCTGGCATGCTATTGTTTTTAATAATAATATTAGCAGCAGCTGTTGTCATTGGTTGAGTCCTCATGGGCTGCTTGGAGCTTGATTGCAGAGTCTCAGTCAACCACAGCCTTGCTAGGTATGCAAAATAAGGGAAAATTATACAAGATGGGGTCCCTGAGACCAGAGACATTAGAAAATGTGCCAAAGACAGCACTGCCTATTCTAGAATGAGAGCTGTCTAGAAGTTCCAGGATCACTTTACTGGCTCCCTGTCACCAGAGGTATGCAGAGAAGGGCCTAGATAAAACCACCCAAATCTTCTAGAAGTCATCAGGTCCTCAGACCTCTGGGGACAAGGTGTGGCAAGGAGACACCTGTGATAAAAGAACTCAAGGGCTATTCCTCTGCCTGGAATGCCTGGAATTCTCACTCAGTGGGCAGTGGTGCTACCTGACACCCCTTAGGGTCCAGCTCAGCCCTTTCTCTTCCCCACCCCCAGTGGAATTACCCCTACTTACCTCCCTGTCCCTGTGCACAGCACTGTGGAGACTCTCTGGCAGTGCCCCTGCTGGGAGGGCTGTCTATGCCTGTCTGGTCCACCAGTAATGGCCACCACTGCTAATGGAGCACTTGAAATATAACTTGGCATGTGTGATCTCATTGATTTTCAGATGAGCTCCCTGATACAGGTGCTTCTATCCCCTTTCCACACACAGAGAAACCAAATCAGCTGGCAAGTTGCCTGCTGGGGTTAATGCCACTGAGCATGCGGCAAGCTGGGATTCCAGCCCAGTGCACCCATGACCTTCCTGTTATGCCCAGCTCTAGCTGGGCATTAGAGAGCTGAGGGCAGAGGAGAGCGCCCATTCCCCAGTACACCCCTTCAAGGGTCCCCCTGCCTCGCTGTCCCTGGTTCTGCCCTGGCATTCCAATGGCCCGTGACCTTTAGGCCTGGCCTGCTTGGTTCTGCCCTACCTCTGTCTGGCTTCAGTAACATTACTGCTGTTTGCTCCCTTCGCCTGGAGAGGAGGGAGTGAGGATCCATTTCCTCTTTGACTCCCCCAGAGCCATCTGTTTCTGGGCCTTCAGCAATGACCCTTGAAGTGACTTCATGAGCACCTGTCACATAACAGCTAAGTGCTTTACTTTCCTTACCCTACTTAATGTCCAAAAAATCTCTGTTAAGACCTGTAATTCATTATCCCCATTTTACAGATAAGGGAAACTGAAGTTCAGGGAGATCTTACAAAGATCTCTGCAAAGACTTCCTATGACATCTTTCTTTCAGTGGGAAGCTGAGAGACTAGGGCAGGAGGGGAGAGCACCTCTTAGTCTGAAGACCATCTGCAGCAGAGCACAGGCCCCGAGGGCACCCCAGGTGCTACCTTGCCCTGCACAAGCACCATGATAGACCAAGACTAAGGAGTTGGTGCACATTTCTATAGCCTGTGGTAGGTGCAGTGTCCCCAGGCGGGAGGACCACAAGCATGCAGAGGGCTGCCTTATACCCTCTTTGGTATGGTAGCTTTTGATCAAGCTAAGACCTTTACATACAGGAAAAGTTAAATAGTTACTCATCAAAAGTTAAATAGCCCTTCTGTAAGACCAGTGATTGTGATGTTCTTGGAGAAGGCAAAGAATGTTCTTGGAAGAGATTTTGGAGAGAGCTGGGTCTCGAGGAAGAGTTTGGGGTCAGGGCGGCACCTGTGGCTCAGTGAATAGGACGCCGGCCCCATATACTGAAGGTGGCGGGTTCAGACCCGGCCCCAGCCAAACTGTAACAAAAAAAAAATAGCTGGGCGTTGTGGCAGGTGCCTGTAGTCCCACCTACTTGGGAGTCTGAGGCAAGAGAATTGCTCAAGCCCAAGAGCTGGAGTTGCTGTGAGCTGTGATGCCACAGCACTCTACTGAGGGCAACATAGTGAGACTCTCTCTAAAAAAAAAAAAAAAAAAAGAGTCTGGGGTCAGAGTGTCCCAGAGCCTGTCCTCTGACCTGCTCTCCTCATTTACTAATTTATACATCAAGCATTTATCAGTGCTCAAACACAATAGCTGGCACCAGGCTCTGGAATACAGAGGTGAAAACGACCAACTGCCTTGAGGGGACTCACAGCAGGGGAAATCAATGTTTAGAGCCCACGTCAGAGGAAGACTAGAGACAGAAGCATAGAGGGGGAAAAAAGAAAAGAAAAGATTACTTGGGAAGAGTACAGGGAGTCTACACAGCAAGAGTTTAAACCCTGGGTGCTCCCCATTGTGTGGTAGGAAGGGTAACTACTTCCCATACTTTTTTTTTTTTGAGACGGTCTCACTCTGGGTAGAGTGCTGTGGGATCCTAGCTCACAGCAACCTCAAACTTTTGGCTCAAGTGATCCTCTGGCCACAGCCTCCCAAGTAGCTGGGACCATAATGCCCGGCTAGTTTTTCTATTCTTAGTGGAGATGGGGTTTTGCTCTTGCTCAGGCTGGTCTTGAACTCCTGAGCTCAAGCAATCCACCTGCCTTGGCCAGAGTGCTAGGATTATAGGCGTGAGTCACTGCGTCTGTCACACACCTTATTCACAAGATCATGACTTAGTTTCAGGAACAGACTCGGAGATTTTGGAAGCTAGCCACAGAGTCCTTTCTTGCTTTTGCACCAGCATGTTGAGGGCTAGGAGAGAGAGAAGCACATTGGAGAGCAGGGCCCTGCATCTGCCTGGGCTGGATCAAGGACTGCTCCCCAGAAGAGGTGGCACCTGCACTGAGGCTTGAAGAAGGAGGAGTAGCTATAGTGTCTGCAAAGGCATTTCACCTTCAGCTTTGGCTTCTGATGGAATTCCTCCAGAGGCACCGGGGAGAATGCCTGCTGGCAGGGTGGGTCTGTCACCAGGGACTGATGGGGATGTTGGCCCAGGGCCTTCCAAGCTCTACAGGGTATGGGGCGAGGGTGATAGAGAGGGCTGAGGCTCTGCCTGGCCTCACATGGTTAGTGTGGACACTCCGAGGACACTCTATCCACTCAGGCCCAGGAGCTCCTTTGTACCTCCCTTCCCAGGCCTGAGCTGCAGGACTCAGACGGGGTGGCCATCATTGGGGCCATCTGGAGTTCTGGCTTGAAGAGGGTGGATGCTGCTGTGAATAAAAAAAAAGTGGGGAGGCTGAGATGGGTGGATGGCTTGAGCATCAGGAGTTTGAGACCAGCCTGAGCAAGAGTGAGACCCTGTCTCTAAAAATAGCTGGGTGCTGTGGGAACTATACCTGTAGTTCCAGCTACGTGGAAGGCTGTGCAAGAGGATCGCTTGAGCCCAAGAGTTTGAGGTTGCTATGAGTTATAATGCCACTGGTGAGACTCTGCCTCAAAAAAAATGGGGGGGTGGTGGTGGAGGAAAGGGCAGAGGAAATGGACAAATGAACAATCGTGCCCAGAAGCAAGAAGAACAATCCCCGTTCCACCTGGGAGGGAGGTGTCTCTGGGAGCAAGTTCCTTCCCACCAACCCCCACCACTGGCTCTGGGGTCTGCAAGTCAGGGCAGGGCAGCTGAGGTGTTGCTTACTTATTTACTTATTTATATACTTACTGGAAGGCCCTGAGGCCAGGCTAGAGATCCTCATTTGTCAACATGGACACACTGATAGATGATAAACAGAACAAAAGACAACAAAGTATACGCTGACATTCCCACCGCCAAGTCAATAGTGGTTGGTCTAAGTGACCACAGAGTTACAGGTGACTTAAAAATCTTTTTGGGGGGGGCGTCTGTGGCTCAAAGGAGTAGGATGCCGGCCCTGTATGCCAGAGGTGGTGGGTTCAAACCCAGCCCTGGCTAAAAACTGCAAATAAATAAATAAATAAATAAAACATCTTTTGCTGGGTAGCGCCAGTAGCTCAGTGGATAGGGCACCAGCCACATAAACCCAGGCTGGTGAGTTTGAACCTGGCTTGGGTCTGCTAAACAACAATGACAACTGAAACAAAAAAATAGGCAGGCGTGGGCAGCACCTGTGGTTCAGTGGGTAGGGCGCCTGCCCCATCTACCAAGGGTGGCGGGTTCAAGCCCGGCCCCAGCCAAACTACAACAAAAAAATAGCCGGGCGTTGTGGCAAGCACCTGTAGTCCCAGCTGCTTGGGAGGCTGAGGCAGGAGAATCGCCTAAGCCCAGGAGTAGAAGGTTGCTGTGAGCAGTGTGACACCACGTTGTGACTCTTTCTCTACAAAAAAAAAAAAAAAAAAGCCAGACGTTGTGGTGGGTGCCTGTAGTCCCAGCTACTTGGGAGACTGAGGCAGGAGAATTGCTTAAATCCAAGAGTTTGAGGTTGAGGTGATGCCCCGGCACTCTATCAAGGACAACATAGTGAGACTTTGTCTCAAAAAACCCCCCAAATCTTTTGCTTATCTACATTTAAGAAATATTACCTTTTTACAAGTACATGCATACAAACTTTTTATTAGGAAAAATTTCAAACATACATAAAAGTAGAGAGAGCAGAAGCGTGAATCCCCACGTGCCCATCACTCACCTTTGCAGCTGTTACGGTTTACTGTTCTTGTTTCATCTACCATGCTGATTTTTCAGTCTCTTTAAGCAAACATCAGGCATCGTATGGCTTTACCCATAAATGCTTCTTCTGTTTTTTTTTTTTTTTTTGTAGAGACAGAGTCTCACTTTATCACCCTGTGTAGAGTGCCGTGGCGTCACACAGCTCACACTCACAGCGACCTCCAACTCCTGGGCTTAGGCGATTCTCTTGCCTCAGCCTCCCAAAAAGCTGGGACTACAGGCGCCTGCCACAAAGCCTGGCTATTTTTTTGTTGCAGTTCAGCCAGCCGCCCCCATAAATGCTTCTTTATGTTTCTCTGGCCCAGGAGCCTTTAACTGTTTTCATGTCTTGGGTTCCTTTGGTAGCCTGGTGAAGCCCACAGAGCCCTTCTTCATGTGTCTTTAAAGGCCTAAGATAGTAAGGAAAGCCTATTTAGTGAAATATAGTTATCAAAGTATTTTAAAATTTGTCACATAGCAATATCTGAGTTTGTTTTTTTCTCTGAGACATGATCCATTGCCCAGGCTGGATGGCAGGGCTCAAATGATTTTCCTGCCTCTGCTTCTCAAGTAGCTGGGACTACAGGCTTGTACCTGACTGTGTTTGTTAATATAATAAATTACAGGGCGGCACCTGTGGCTCAGTGGGTAGGGCGCCGGCCCCATATACCGAGGGTGGTGGGTTCAAACCCAGCCCTGGCCAAACTGCAACAAAAAAAATAGCCGGGTGTTGTGGTGGGCACCTGTAGTCCCAGCTGGTTGGGAGGCTGAGGCAAGAGAATCACCTAAGCCCAGGAGTTGGAGGTTGCTGTGAGCTGTAACACCATAGCACTCTACCGAGGGCGACAAAGTAAAACTGTCTCCCCCCCCCAAAAAAATAATAATAATAATAAATTAAAGATCTAGTAGCCAGACTTGTGGCTACTATTATGCTTATGGAAGGAAGTCCCATGAGCATATCCAACCCCCTCCCCAATCTGGGGGGCAGTGTACAGCACATGAGCTCTTGGTAAGACAAACTTTTGTGAGCCTACTTCCCTGAGGCTTCCTGGCTGTGTGGCCTTGGATAAGTTGCTTGAGTTCTCTGAGCTTCAGTTTCTCATCTATAAAATAGTCATTTTTTTTCCTTCCAGTGCTGATAAAATGAAATAAATCCAAGAAATGGCACCTACTTAGGGCTCAGTGAATGTGTGCTTCTCCCTGTCTCTGTCTCCAGTCTCATGAATTGTCCCTGGAAGTGTTCAGATCCTGGACCTGGACACGAGGATCAGAGGGAGTTGTTAACTCTGAGGACAGGATCAGGGAGTGAAGGGCTCCTTGCTGTTCTCCCTAAGCCCAGAGGTAGCTCATAGAGGCCAAAAGGCCAGAAAGCATTCTCCCAGACTGGCCACCCACCCTGGCAGTCACTGTCCAGCCCTTCCTCGCAGTGGGTGCTGTAGTTCCCAACTGTTTCCCATGAAGCCTCCCAGCTCAGGACCTGCTGACCTGCTGGACACTGCTCCTCACCAGGTCAAGCCCAGGCCTCCAGTTCTGGTTCTTCCCATGGGGGCTGGGCTGAGGGGCCCTCAGGGAGAAGTGGGGGACATGACTCAGCTAAGGGTCATCCCTGGGAACCTGCAGCTCTCATCCTTTCCAGGCTTCACCCTTTCCCAATAGGTGCCCCTGTGGTTTCCTGACAGGGCTCACCTGTGTTAGGTCACCTGCGCTGTAGTATGGGGAGCACTGGCCTGGGAGTCCAGAGTCCTAGGCTCTCACCTGACTGGGCAAGTCAATCCCTTCTGGAGCCTCTCCCAGGGTGATTGCCACCCAATAACCCACACCCAGAGAATTCATCAATGTGTTCATTCAGCAAATCTTTATTGGATGCCTAAGTACAGTCCTAAGAATATAAAAGTGAGCAAAACAGACACTGCTCTCGTTACTAAATGATCTTACACTGCAGGGGTCCTCAAACTGCGGCCCGCGGGCCACATGAGGCGGTGTGATTGTATTTGTTCCTGTTTTGTTTTTTTATTTCAAAATAAGATATGTGCAGTATGCATAGGAATTGTTCATAGTTTTTTTTTTAAAACTATAGTCCAGCCCTCCAGCGGTCTGAGGGACAGTGAATTGGCCCCCTGTTTAAAAAGTTTGAGGATGCCTGTTATACTGTGATTAGGCAGAGGCCGGAGGGGAAGCCAGGAGAGGGTGGAACACAACGTCTGGACCTGGGGAGCAGGCAGGGTACCTCAGAAGAGCCAGACCCAAACACCCAGAGCAGGCCCAAGCCAGCTCAGAGGCTGTGTGGAAAGGAGGTGGGGAAGAGCAGGTTCCACAGCCATCCTCTCTCCTGGTTTCTCTCCCTCAGTCCTGGCCAGCAGGGGGCCATGGAAACCTGAGGACAGAATGGGGAGGCTCAGGCCCCACCTCCTCACCCCTAACCAGGGGGCCAGTACCCTATAAGTCTAGCTGACTTTGGTGGGTAGTAAAGGAAAAAGGGCCCTGAGTGAGAGGGGCCTGGTCCTTCAGTACCCTACTCTCTGCCAGTGATGTGAAGAAGGGTTGCGACTGGGTGCTGGGATAGAGGCAGGCCCCGGATAACCACTGTCTGGTTCTGGTGGAGAAGAGGGCCCAAGAGAAGGAGGAAGGCTGCCAAGGTGCAGGAAGGTCTCCTCCTTCATCCTGCTCTCCTGCCTGATGCAGAAGGTAATCCCGGTGCCTGGCCCAGGTCCCTGGCACTATCCCTCAGGGGCTCCTTCTATGGGGAGGAGGCAGGGGAAAGGGGCCTGGTGTGCGGGGTATCTGAGTGATGTCCCCCATGTTCATGGGGTTCATGGGGTTATGGGGTGTGTGCCTAATTAGGTAGGCAGTGTGCCTGGTGCTGCTGCTTGACCAGTCTGCCCCATCCTGTCCTCTCTCTGGTCCAGAGGGGTCAGAGGGTGTACATTGAGAGGGAGGGCAGGAGGCTGAGGGTCTTTGCTTGGCTTGACCTCCCCCTAGAGCAGCAGGGAATGAGGGCAGCAGTCAGGATATCACCGAGTGGCCTGGGGCTCCTGGGCAGCCCTGGGTCATGGAGAGACAGACATCTATCTGTGCACCAGGCCAAGATGCTTACTTCTGGAGCAACAGGTTCTAAGCCTTCTTTCTCCATCTGTGAAATGGAGTCACTTGGAGTGCCGCCTGTGGTTCAGTGGGTAGGGCGCTGGCCTCATATACCGAGGGTGGTGGGTTCAAATCCGACCCCGGCTGAACTGCAACAAAAAAATAGCTGGGGCGTTGTCTGTGGTCCCAGCTACTCCCAGGAGCTGGAGGTTGCTGTGTGCTGTGACGCCATGGCACTCTACCCAGGGCGATAAAGTGAGACTCTGTCTCTACAAAAAAAAAAAAGGAAAGAAAGAAAGAAATGGAGTCACCCACCTACTTGGCTTCCTGCTGGGCCAGCCTGCGGGTGAGAAAGCGAGGTGGGCGGTACGTGGGCTGGCACTGCCCTCTGGTGGCTGCATGTAGAGTTGCCCGGTGCTGGTGCACGGACCTAGAGGATACGGTTCCCCACTCAATCTCCCATCCCATTGCCGCCTTCTTACCTCCAAAACTTCCCGGGGCCTCGGGGCTGCTTCCTCATGGGCCAGAAACAATTCAATTCAGCAAACATCTATTAAGCAGGAATCTAGTGAGCTCCTACTGCATGCCGTCTTCTGGCTTGTTAATGGGACTGCAGAGATATCCAACACACAGAGACCGATCATTCGGCAAGTTGGACGTTGCTGGGGGAGCCACTCGGTAGAGCCCACGGAGCTGCAGCCTCCTGGGGAGGCTGGTGGAAGTACAGCCTCCTGCTCAAGTTCTTCAGCGTCACTGTCACAGCAAACCCTGGGGTGGCGTCTCCTTCAAAGAAACCATAGAAAACATGCACACTCTGAATAATGTGGAGAAGGATTTGGTTATGAGCGTTCCTCCATCCCCAGAGTTATTCCTGGGAGATGAGATCTCTTTTCCGCATCAGTTTTCTCCTCCCTGCAGGAACATCTCCATCCTTTAGGTACCCATGTTACCCCATCTCCTATCTTTATTTTTATCTATCTTTCTATCATCTATTTATTTATTTTTGGAGACAGAGTGTCACTTTGTTATCTTTGGTAGAGTGCTGTGGCATCATAGCTCACAGCAACCTCAAGCGATTCTCTTGCCTCAGCCTCCCAAGTACCTGGGACTACAGGCGCCCACCACAATGCCTGGCTATTTTAAGAAATGGGGTTTGTTCTTGCTCAAGCCTGTCTTGAATTCATGAGCTCAGGTGATCCACCCACCTCAGCCTCCCAGAGTGCTAGGATTACAGGCGCCAGCCACTGCCTATCTCCTATCTTTAAAATGGCTTTTCAGGCAGGTGTGGTGGCTCACACCTGTAACCTTTGGGGAGGCTGAGATGAGAGGAATGCTTGAGGCCAAGAGTTTGAGACTAGTGTGGGAAATATATGGAGACCTCCATCTCTGTGAAAGAAAGACAGGAAGGAAGGAAGAGACGAGAGAAGAGGGAAAAGGAGGGGAAGGTAGGGGAGGGGAGTGGAGGGGAGGGGAGAGGAGAGAAGAGAAGAGACAGAACGATTCGTCAGGTGTGGTGGTGCATGCACACCTCTAGTCCTCACTACTTGGGAGGCTGAGGCAGACAGAGGACAGTTTGAGCCCAGGAATGCGAGGGTGCATTAAGCTATTTTAACAATACTGCATTCTAGCCTGGGCAACAGAGTGCAACCCTATCTAAACACAAAACAAAACAAATAAAAAAAGCAAGCAAACAAACACCTCACCCAAACCCCAAGAAACCCTAAAAAAGAATGTTCATAGTAGTTTTACTCACAATAAAAATTCATAACCTGGAAACAACCCACCTATATATCAACAGGAGAATGGATAACTAAAGTGTAGTATATTCATACGTAGAGCTGGGACTCAGAAATACCAAGGAATGAACTAGTGATACATACAAAACATGAATCCATCTCAAAAACATTACACAGGTCCATCTCGGAGACAGTGCAGGTTTGGTTCCACACCACTGAAATAAAGCGAATATTGCAATAAAGTGAGTCACATAAATTTTTTGGCTTCCCATGCATATAAATGGTATGTGTACACTCTGCATAGTCTATTATGTGTGCAACAGCCTTATATCTAAAAAACAATGTACATACCTTAATTTAAGAATGCTTTATTGCTAGAAAATGCTAATGATTATCTGAACCATTAGCAGGTTGTAATCTTTTTGCTGCTGGAGGGTCTTTTCTCAGTGTTGAAGAGGGCTGATGAATCAGGATGGTGGTTGCTGAAGGTTAGAGTGGTTGTGGTCATTTCTTAAAATAGGATAATAATGGGTGGCGCCTATAGCTCAGTGGGAAGGGTGCTGGCCCCATATACTGAGGGTGGCGGGTTTGAACCTGGCCCCCGCCAAACTGCAACAAAAAAATAGCCGGGCGTTGTGGTGGGCTCCTGTAGTCCCAGCTACTCGGGAGGCTGAGTCAAGAGAATCGCTTAAGCCCAGGAGTTGGAGGTTGCTGTGAGCTGTGATGCACAGCACTCTACCAAGGGCCATAAAGTGAGACAAAGTCTCACAATAAAAGACAATAATAAAGCTTTCTGCATTGATTCTTCCTTTTGTGAAAGATTTCTCTGTAGCACAAGATGCTGTTTGACAGCATTTTATCCATAGTAGAACTTGTTTCAAAGTGGAGTTGATCCTCTCACTCCTTTACCAACTAAGTTTATTCTAATTCTTTGGTTGTCATTTTCTTTTCTTTCTTTCTTTCTTTTTCTTTTTTTTTTTTTTTTTTGAGACAAAGCCTTCAGCTGTCGCCCTGGGTAGAGTGCTATAGCATTACACCTCACAGCAACCTCCAACTCCTGGGCTCAAGCGATTCTCCTGCCTCCACCTCTTAAGTAACTGGGACTACAGGTGCCTGCCACAACGCCCAGCTATTTTTCTTTTTTCTTTTTTTTCTTTTTTTTTTTTTTGGTTGCAGCCGTTGTCTTTTGGCAGGCCCAGGCTGGAATTGAACCCGCCAGCTCAGGTGTATGTGGCTGGCTTGAGCCACAGGAGCTGAGCCTGGTTTTCATTTTTATAATGCTCACAGTATCTTTACCAACTCAAGAAACCACTTTCTTTGCTCATCCATAAGAAGTAACTCTTGGGCGGCTCCTGTGGCTTAAAGGGGTTCAAATCCAGCCCTGGCCAAAAAGTGAAAAAAAAAAAAAAAAAAAAAAAAAAAAGAAATTAATAAAAATAAAATTATTAACTCTTTTGTTTGTTTGTTTGTTTTTTTTTTTTTTTTTTTTTTTGTTGTT
>CAUYPK010018471.1:0-14005 GCA_963574355.1 Loris lydekkerianus
GTCATACATCATGATCAAGTAGGTTTCATCCCAGGGATGCAAGGCTAGTTTAACATACGCTAGTCCATAAACGTTATCCACCATATTAACAAAGGCAAAAATAAAGATCATATGATCCTCTCAATAGATGCAGAAAAAGCATTCAATAAAATCCAGCATCCTTTTCTAATTAGAACACTGAGTATAGGTATAGGTGGCACATTTCTAAAACTGATTGAAGCTATCTATGACAAACCCATAGCTAATATTTTACTGAATGGAGTAAAACTGAAAGCTTTTCCTCATAGAACTGGAACAAGACAAGGTTGTCCTCTGTCACCTTTACTATTCAACATAGTGCTGGTAGTTCTAGCCAATACAATTAGGCAAGACAAGGAAATAAAGGAAATCCAAATGGGAGCAGCAAAGGTCAAACTCTCCCTCTTTGCTGACGACATTATCTTATACTTAGAGAACCCCAAAGACTCAACCACAAGACTCCTAGAAGTCATCAAAAAATACAGTAATGTTTCAGGATATAAAATCAATGTCCACAAGTCAGTAGACTTTGTATACGCCAATAACAGTCAAGAGGAGAAGCTAATTAAGGACACAACTCCCTTCACCATAGTTTCAAAGAAAATGAAATACCTAGGAATATAACTAACGAAGGAGGTGAAGGACCCCTATAAAGAAAATTATGAAATACTCAGAAAGGAAATAGCAGAGAATATTAACAAATGGAAGAACATACCATGTTCATGGATGGGAAGAATCAGCATTGTTAAAATGTTTATACTTCCCAAATGTTTATACTTAACTATTCAATGCCATTCCTATGAAAATAACAACATTGTACTTTTAAGATATGGGAAAAATGATTCTGCATTTTGTATAAAACCAGAAAAAAACCCATATACCTAAGGCAGTTCTTAGTAATAAAAATAAATCTGGGGACATCACCATACCAGATTTTAGGCTGTACTAGAAAGCCATAGTGGTCAAGACAGCATGGTACTGGCACAAAAATAGAGACATAGACACTTGGAATCGAACAGAAAACCAGGAAAGAAACTACCATCTTACCAACACATAATCTTTCATAAACCAAATAAGAACATACCTTGGGGGAAAGACCTCCTATTCAATAAATGGTGCTGGGAGAACTGGATATCCACTAGTAAAAGACTGAAACTGGACCCCCACCTTTCCCCACTCACAAAAATTGATTCAAGATGGATAAAGGACTTAAATTTAAGGCATGAAACAATAAAAATCCTCAAGGAAAGCATAGGAAAAATACTGGAAGATATTGGCCTGCAGAAAGACTTCATGAAGAAGACTGCCATGGCAATTGCAACAACAACAAAAATAAACAAATGGCACTTCATTAAACAGAAAAGCTTCTGTACAGCTAAGGAGACAACAACCAAAGCAAAGAGACAACCTACACAATGGGAAAGGATATTTGCATATTTTGAATAAGACAAAAGCTTGATAACTAGGATCTATAGAGAACTCAAATTAATCCACATGAAAAAAGTCAACAATCTCATATATCAATGGGCAAGAGACATGAATAGACCTCCCTTTTGATCCTGCAATCCCATTACTGGGCATCTACCCAGTAGGAAAAAAAAAATCCTTTTATCATAAGGACACTTGTACTAGACTGTTTATTGCAGCTCAATTTACAATCACCAAAATGTGGAAACAGAATAAATGCCCACCAACCCAGGAATGGATTAACAAGCTGTGGTATATGTATACCATGAAATACTATTCAGCCATTAAAAAAAATGGAGACTTTACATCCTTTGTATTAACCTGGATATAAGTGGAAGACATTATTCTTAGTGAAGCATCACAAGAATGGAGAAGCATGAATCCTATGTACTCAATTTTGATATGAGGACAATTAATGACAATTAAGGTCACAATGGGGGTGGGGGAAGGGGGAGCAGAGAGAGAAAGGAGGAGGGAAGGGTGGGGAAAGGAAGAGCAGAAAGAAGGAAGGAGGGACTGGGGGTGGGGCCTTGGTGTGTGCCACACCTTTTTGGGGCAAGACATGATTGCAAGAGGGACTTTACCTAATAAATGCAATCAGTGTAACCTGCCTTATTGTACCCTCAATGAATCCCCAACAATAAACCCCTCTCCCCAAAAAATATAAATTCTAAAAACAAGAAATAAAAATTTGGTAATTATTTACAAAATATTCTTTCCTTGGTTTCAAAATTAGCTCTTTACCAGAAAGTTAAAATTGAAATACTACTTCATACAAATAAACTTACACATTGCAATCAGATCAACAAACTGGAAAAATAGATAATTTTTCTTTAGGAAATATATTACTTTTTGCCTTTATAGATTAAATTGAAATTATTTCTAAGGCTAAACACTTTCAGGTAATAAAACTGAATTGGATAACAGTTTTTAGCATATTGAAACACTAAAAGATGAATATATATTAATATAATCCATTAAAATAACACTATTTCAAGTTATATAAGTTGAAGAGATACGAACCTGGTTCCTTTCCACTCTCCCTATTTTTAGTGTTGTTACATTTAAATCATTATCCAATGCAATTTCAAAAATCATATAGTTCACCCATATTTGATTATATTACTCAAATATCTATGTAAAGTATTATGTTTAACTCTCTTGGTTTTTAAAGTATTTCAATAATTAAATCCATAAAAAAAAAATTGTGTCTTAAATCAAGCTTACATATATAGTAGAGCAATGGTTAGTACTTAAACCTTTTTGCAGTTATAATAATTGGTATGGTCAGACCTTCGTTTTCTTGACAGCATTGTATCACATAAGGTAAGGCTTGTGATTCTCTGCTCTTTTTCTGAATTATTCATAACTAGAGGTATCACTTTGGTAAAAGAAGTAATTCTTAAACTTTCAGGGGTTAATGGTGTTATAGCTTCCTTTGTGAGTATTAAGAAAACTATTTATAGACAAATATAAGAGCAAGTAATATTTTGCGTCCTTGAAAAAGTTTATAGACTCCATGAAAATAATCCATAATATATAATCACCCAATTGAACTTTCTAGACTGAAACCTATCCCTAAGTTCCAAAAATCCATCTCATTCTTATACAATAACTATTTACATGATTAACCTAGAATCCTTTCAACGAAACAAGGCAGATTTTACTTCCAACAGACATCCCAATGCCCAATACCACAGACTAAAAATAGATTTTCCAGAACAGAACTTAACATATCTCCAACACATAGTAACTTAGGAAGTTCAAGGGAATATCAACGGCTCCACAAGCAGAAATAAAAAGAAAGAATTAAAGTAAGATTATAGCCCATGGAGAATCAAGGACCTTCTTTTTGGAAGGGCAAATGACAGGCAACTTTTAAACGTTCACTTTGGGGTATTAAGTAATGTTCCATGACCTTTACAACTGAAGTGTAAACCCAATTTCCAAAAGTAAAAGTTTAAATCACATTTCCAAAAGATATAAAATAATGTATTACAAACTGTAAAACTAAGGTAAAAAATTGGATTTTAAAAACAGATGTTTAAGACATATTTTAAAATAAATGTATTTTTTTATAGTTAAAATTAAATATTTACACATCAACATTTAAAAATGCACTTAAAAATTTCATCTAATATAAAAACATATAATTTAACTAATCATGCTTTATCATTCTTTATTAGCAATTTATAGAGAGAAAGTAATGAAAAAATATTTTATAATATTAATTCATAAATTAAGATGGATACTAGAAAAGAAGAGAAAAGAGAAAGTAAGAGAGGGGTTAGGGATAAAGAAAATTGCCTATCACATACAATGTACACTATTCTGCTGACAAATACACTAAAAGCCCTGACTTCAATATTATACAATTAATCTATGTAACAAAAACACTTGTACCCCCTAAATCTATTGAAATAAAAATAAATAAATAAAACATTAGTATTGCTTGGTTTATGTTAATATATAATATTGTGATTCTACACCAAGATCTTCAGTGTCTACATATAGTTTAGAAGAGAAAATAAAAATGTCATATTTCTTAGTATACTTAGTTATTAAATACTGTCTACACACCTAATATCATCCAATTCATTTTATAATTTAATAATCCTAACAATGACATCTAGCCAAAGATGCTCTATTCTCTAGTGTTTCTTTGACCTTGGACATATTGATCCTTGGCTTAGAATATTCTCCCTTCACTTGTCTAAATAAAAAACTCCCATTATTTGTTCATATTTCATATAAAATATTTCCTAAATTTCTCATTACTTTTGAATGACTTAAGGATTACTTAGCCCACCATTTTGGTACCTTTTACTTTTATTCCTAATATAATAGTTACTTTATTGTAAATAGATTATTTACATCTTTTTCTCCTTACCAGATTGCCACATATTTGAAAACATAGATTTTTCATTTTTGGATTCTCAGAGCTTAAATCAGACTGGGTTCATGTTTATAAATTAGACTTCCATGGCAATTGCAAAATTAAAAAAAATTTTTAATATAAATTCCCTTTGAAATTTTTCATTTAATTACAGTGACTTTTTTCATATAATAAATATTTATTAATTTCTATGCTACTTGAATAGAAGTTTAAATGAAATTAACTGAATAAAGTTTTTTTTTTTTTTGTACCTTTTCCAAATTTCCATATTCAGGGGAAACATAACAGTTTAAAATACAATGAAAGTCTGAATCCAAACTTAAAAATACAAAATTTTGATCAAAGAATTTCAAAGTAATAGAAAATAAATGACTCAATCATTAACACTCTATAGTATTAATAGTATCACACACACACATGCATCAATTTCTGGTCTATATAAATTATAGTCAAATAAATTTCATATTAAAATATAGCTGATCTCAATATTTTTATATTAAAATTTATTTGGCTAAAAATTGTAGTAATAAATTCTAAGAATCTCAATTTTTAAATTCTGAACTGAATATAAATAAAAACCTAAATATAAAATGTGATTACATTCTCTGAATACTATAGATATATAATAATTTATCACATTCTTATTGTCCTGCCCAATTCGGCCATTTCTACATAAAATTTTAAAAATTCACTCTGAAAATCATTCCTAATTGATACTTTTCATAAAATTATATAATGTGCCAAAACTAAAAATTATATTTATGAAATAAAATTATATAATTGAACTTGAATTAATTTCAGCAGAATCTGTTGGTATGAAGAGAGATGTATTTAATTTTTTATTTTAAGGTTTAAATAAAGGATTTAATGAAGTTAAATATATTAAAGTTTCTTTTTTTATATTTTCACATAATAATTATCTATTTTATCTACTGCTATTTTAAAAGGATATATACATATTTTTCTGACTGAGAACTAACTCAGTGAGTAAACTTTTATTTCTAGATAAAGGTTAGTGATTTATGGGAAGATAATCCTAGCATTATCCATTTTGTTAATAGATCAATAAACATTTATTTACTCTGTGTCAGATTTTGTGGTTTATAATGTAAATAATATAAAATTAATTAATTATTTTCCCTCATAGAGCTTGGAATGTAATCTTGGAAGTTCTTGATTAGAATCTTAAGTGAGCATTTGTACATAAATAAACATAAAAATATACAGACAATTTTATGTTTGTTCATCTACAAATGCTCACTTATGATTCTAAAATTGTATGTAGTATATATGCAATTTTATGTTCAGTTCTATGAGGGATTACATTTCAAGCTCTATTTTTATGTTTTTTAAACATTAAAATATCCATATGGGTATACATGCATTTATCCCCTATCTTTCAAATTTTCAAAAGGATCAGTAACCAATTTGTTATAGTAAGCCACTAATTATCAACAACATGGTAGAGCAAAGGAAACAAACAAGTTAGTTATGAAAATAAAATTGGCAAAGTAAAGATATGTTCCAACAACAATGTTGATCTTCCTCCCCCAAATGTGAATGTGCAATTTAAGAGAGCTCCAGTTATGAAAATTTGTAAATATTATTGTAAGGACCACAAGCATTGGATAGTTTGTACATCTGTGTCATGGATAACAGAGAAATATTGACGAACCTCATATGTTGTTGGGCCAGGAGTAATCTCTTTGGAATCTTCAAAGCGTTTTGATGTATTAACAAATAAGGCCATGGGGCAAGACTTCCTTAAAATGGGATTGTATGATGCAGGCCCTACAAGAAAACAAATGTAAAATTTATAATAAAGTATGTTTTAAAAGTATCAATTTTGGTCATGTGGATATTATTCTAAAGTTCATACTCTTAATGTATAAAATTAGCAACAAAGAATTTTAGACCCATTTTGTTTGAATACATAAAATCATTCAGTTCATGGCTTGAAAAATGATAAATATAAAATAATGACATGCATTTTCCTAATAATTAAATGTAGTACAGAAATAATCTCCAAAAATGAGAAACAGTACTCTTTCAAGATACCTAAATGTTATAGAAAAAGATACTTAACTCTTTTATTTCCTAAATGTTCATTAACATGTTCAGTGAAGAGGTAGTGCTTGAGCAGCATTTGGAAATACAAAGAGAATTTACAAAAGCAAAAGTATGATTAAACAGCGCCATGGGCACTAAATATTATAAAAATCAAGATACAAAGATGGAATATACATGGAACAATTGAATAGTAAACATATCCAAACCATCCTAAAAGGAATTTGGGGTGTTTTTTTTTTTTTTTTATTAAGTCATATACACATAGATCATGTGTACATTAATGCATTTGTGGGGTATAGTGTGTGTGTGTTTATATAATTTGGAATGCTTAGATCAAATGAGGGTTTCACCTCATTTACTTAATTATTGTGTTAAGATATTTATATTCTATATGTAGTAGATATGACATACTCTTGCAATATGCTCCATAGGTGGGGTCCCACCATTTACCCTCCCACCATCAAAGCTCCCCCCACCAATCCCTCTCCTTTTCCCTCCTACATCATGGGCTATAGTTGTTATTTGTCTTTCATATGAAAGTGTGAGTGATTATAAATTGGTTTCAAGAAAGTACTGAGTACATTGGATACTTTTTCTTCCATTCTTGAGATACTTTAATAGAAAGAATATGTTTCAGCTCCATCCATACAAACATAAAAAAGGTAAAATCTCCATCTTTTTAAGGCTGAATAGTATTCCACGGTATACATATACCACAATTTATTAGTCCATTCATGGGTTGATGGGCACTTGGGCTTCTTTCATGACTTTGCAATTATGAATTGAGCTGCAATGAACAATCTTTTGCAAATATCTTTGTAACATAGTGAATTTTGGTCTTTTGGATACATGCCTAGTTGAGGAATTGCAGGGTCAAATGGCAGGTCTACTTTTAGATCCCTGAGTGTTCTCTAAACTTTTTCCAAAAAGAACATATTAGCTTGCACTCCTACCAGCAGTGAAGAAGTGTTACTTTTTCTGCACATTCTCCCCAACATCTGTAGTTAGTTAGTCAGGCAAGCAGACAGCCCTCAGAATGGGAGAGGATATTTGCAGGTTATGTTTCTGACAAAGGTTGGATAACCAGAATCCACAAAGAACTCAAACTTATTAATAGGAAAAGAACAAAAGATCCCATTTCATTGTGGGCAAGAAACTTGAACAGAAGTTTCACTGAAGAAGATAGGCACATGGCCTACAGACACATGAAAAAATGCTCATCATCTTTAGTTGTCAGAGAAATGCAAATCAAAACCACTTTGTGATATCATCTAACTCCAGTAAGAGTAGCCCACAAAACAAAATCCTGAAACTAAAAGGAATTTTGTACTTATGCCAATGGGCTTGAAATTATATAATGTTCCAAAATTCAATGGAAATGACCAGAGTATATTTTGTAGGTAAAGTCCAAGTAGAAGAGGTTTAAATTTTTTTTATTATTTTCATTCAACACAGTTCTACAGTTGATGTTTTATTTGTTTCAGTCCCATATAAGGTTTAACTAAAATCAAAGCTTTCTAGTAGTAAATAAAACCACTTGTGAGAACCATGTCCACAGATAGTAGGCAGCTCTTTAAAGTTTTAAATTTAGAAGATTATGAAGAGAGCGATAGACTAAAAAATAAACTCTGGGCCAGGTGGCTCACCCTATAATCCTAGCACTTTGGGAGTCCAAAACAGGCAATCGCTTGAGGCCAGGTGTTTGAGACCAACCTGGGCAATAGTGAAACTCTGTCTCCACAAAAAAATTAATTAGCCACCTGTGGTAACACATGCCTGTAGTCCCAGCTACTTGGGAGGTAAGCCCAGGAGTTTGAAGTTGGAGTGAGATGATGCCCCTGTACTCCAGCTCCTGTGAAAAAAATAAGTTAGTAAATAAATAAATAAATAGAAGAAGAAAACTCTGGTAATACTTCATAGGATTATAGATGAGTGGATTTGAAAATGGTCTGTTTTAGAAACACTAATGAGGGAGTTTATGAACATTGGTAAGGAAAGAGAGGAAGAACTTCAAACATGAACACTGCATCATTTATAGTGACTGAAATATAATAAAGATGAATGGTGGCTATAAGAAAGGTTATAATCTGACAGAATTAAGAAAACACAAAAAGAAGATACTATTGAAGAGGAATACATGGGTTTGGTTGTGAACCAGTTGTTTGAAAACATGACAGGATACCCAAATAGAAATGTCCAGACGGTAATTTCATTGAAAAATCTCATTTGGAGATTGACTAATATTCAGTGGGAAAGCTGACTTGGAGAAAAAGAAGAGTTATTCACTCAGAGGCACCGTTGAGTTTTATGTAAGTAAAAATGTATGGAAAGAAAATACTAAGTAACTGAGGGCCAAAACTTTAGGGGGCTACATATAAGAAGTGAGGAGAGAAGTCAAAAAGAGGAAATGGTTTCCAGTGAATAGAAACTGGCTAACACAACTCCACAGAAAGAAAACAGAGAGAGGTTTTTTTTTTTTTTTTTTATTTCTTCATATTTTAAGCAATACTATTGTCTATTACATAAAAAATCTTGCTATTACCCAGTTACAACCTAAGAATGGGGGACGGGGGAAAGGATGGGGCGGGGGGGGGCGGGGCCCGGAGGGTAGCGGGAGGGCGATTGATGGGATTACGCCTGTGGTGCATCTTATAAGGGTATATGTAAAACTTGGCAAATGTGGAATGTAAATGTCTTAGCAAAATAACTGGGAAAATGCCAGGAAGGCTATATTAACCAGTGTGATGAAAATGTGTCAAACGTATGATATGTGTCAAGTGTATGGTGCCCCATGATCATATTAATGTACACATCTATAATTTATAATAAAAAAAAACTGAAAAAAATATTCTATTTCAAAAGAATCAGTGGTCTACTACATGGAATGTTTCTATAGGAGAGAAGACTCAGAGGAAGGTCACTGTAGAGCTTGTAGAAGGTAACTTTAGAAGAATGGCAATGAATGAAATGACTAATAAATCAGGGAGCATCAAAAAGACATTGTATAAGGAGAGAAAATGAAAACACTGAGCATAGATTATTGACAGTAAACATAAGCAGTTAATTAGTAGGATAGATATAAGACATTAAAAGAACACAAAGTCAATGCCACCATATCTCCCTCATAAACATGTAATTCAAAACCACCTGCTTTGAAGAATACAGGTATTTACTTGATGCTTTAAAATCTAAAATATTTTTAAATTGATGGGTTCATATGAAACATTTTAATTTTTTAGCTTTATTAATATAGAATATTTCAAAATGTAGAATAAAATACGACATGTAGGCTCTCGCCCAGTTATTCTCTTCAATGGTATAGGTATCCGAAGTTAGAAAGCCCTTGTGCAAAGCTAATTTCTTTTCATCTATAAAGTTACAAGTAAAATGTTTTATCAATTGCCATATTACTATTACAATAATATTTATGACTTTGAAATAATATAATATATAAGTGCAATGCAGAGGAATAAAACACATATGAATATACATACATAATATTTTTATAGAAAGACTTTCTATACACAAGCTAAACTATGCATGGGAATATACATCAGGTGTCTCAACACCCGGAAAAAATCACAAACTATCATTAGGAACTGGGTGCACAATTCCACTGTTAGTTAATGGAAAATTACAAC
This sequence comes from Loris lydekkerianus, assembly GCA_963574355.1. Lineage (NCBI taxonomy): Eukaryota > Metazoa > Chordata > Mammalia > Primates > Lorisidae > Loris > Loris lydekkerianus. The sequence continues at coordinate 10,093 of CAUYPK010018471.1, forward strand.
TTTTACCATGAAGATTTATAAAGGTTAATGCAACAAGTAAGAACATTATCCAAACACTAGTGCAACAGTGTTTTGCCAATAGTGTTGGACCATTATCCAAACCCTAGTACAACAATTCATTTTCAATTATGAAGCAATATAGCCTGTCCCCTGCCCTTACCATCATGCTAGAGCAACTGATAAATGTTTACTTTTACAGTCACAACTCATTAAAAGAAAAGAAATCATTCAAATGTACTTGTAGTAGATTTCTTTTTTTTTTTCAATTTATTTATTTTTATTGTTAAATCATAGCTGTGTACATTAGTGCAATCAAGGGGTACAGTGTGTGGGTTTCATATACAATCTAAAATATTCTCATCAAATGGGATTCCTTTGAGGAGCATTAAGTGAAGCAAAACTTTTCTTAACATGCATGTTGTTGTATTTCAGCACTCAGCCTCATTTAAGCTATGGAGTCTTAAATAAAAGGTTTATTGCTCCTAATTTTAAAATATATTTTCAATTACATATTCTACTGGTTATATGATACACTCAAAGATTTATACTGCTTCCTCACTCAGCTCTGATTCACAGCTGGATTATGTAGAAACTATTTTCTATTTATAAACCCAAATGCCACATTTTAATCACAAGTCATTGAAGAAGAAAACTTCCCATTCCAACGTAAAAAACTATGAAAAGTTGTCCTGAATCATGAGTAGTATATAACAGGAAATTCAAGACCAGTATTCTTATAATTACATATTTTCGAGCCCTATGCCAATTCAGACTCTATGAAATGTCAACCAATGCTACAGGGCAAAAATGTAAGAAAATAGGAACAATGAGTAATTTAAAACAAAAAGCTGCCTCTGACCCTTTAATACAAACATTCTGATACATTAGAGTGGACTCAGAAAATACTACTACTATAAATAAAGCTGTAAATTTTATATTTTAAAAGTAGTTGTCTTTATAGTGAATATTTTTAAATAATGCAATCATTTTGCTTACAAATATTGAGTCATTTTTTTTCTTTTGAAGGTGACAGAAATCTACTAAAAAGTAAATATTCTATATGTGAGCATATCTTTAGGAATTAAAAAGCATTTAGGAAATTATTCATTGAAACTGCAAAGCTTAAAAAAGTAATTTAGAAAGTTGATACTTTTAGCGAACATATTTTCTCACACTGATTTTATTCTTTAGTTTTACAAATGAAGTAAAAACAAAGACAAAAAATTAATACACAAAGTATTATCATTAATATCAGAGACCAATTTAGGTTTAATGCTTTTCTACTGCTTCTAAGACAAGATTTGATTAAACAACACTTCAGATTTTTCTGTGCAGACCACAGAATTGCACAATCTATTAAATTGGGCTTATAGGTAATGAGGGAAAAAAACAAGAGTCTCAATACTGCATAAATTTTGACCAAAATTTCCATCCATTTTTTATCACAGCACTAATGTTTCTGTCCAAACACATAAACAGTATTATATATTTTAAGAAATAAGATTTTAAATGCTTAAAGATGATATGCTAAGGTATAATAGAGTATTTTGGAATTATTGTAAATATAGCCTCTAAGAAATAGACTACTATAAATGCATTCCAAACCAAGTAGACTGAGAAATGGATCCACTGGAGTCTACCTAAACCATGCACCTGCTAAAACATGTGCTCCTAGCACTGATTAAGCAATAGGGCTGTCACTGTTATGACATCCAAATACAAAATCATATGGATTTCACTTGACTGAAATATCTCTTCAGACAGCAATGTATTTATCATGTACTCTTAGGACATACTTATCAAAATACGCATCCATAAGCCCTGTCAAGTGAACTCTTAGAACTGCTGCTAGAAAAAGATACTTTCACTTTCTGATATCATAAGTACATTGTTAAGAAAATTTGAATGACTTTCACCAGTCTTATAAATGTAGGTATAAAACAGGTTCTGTATAAATTATAGGAACCAACTAGAAGGATGGATAATCACTCTTGACTTGAAACCACTTTTAGTAGCAGTATATAAATAAGCAACACATGAATGATTTTTATTAATAAGTAGTTATCAAATAATCAATACAATATAAAATTATCTTCAAGCTAAATAAAATACCTCACAACTTCTCTAGTATAGCTAAATTCTCATAACTAAATTTTGGTTTTATATTCCACTGCTCATATTTAAAGGTTTGGAGACAGAACACCAAGAAAATTATCCAAGTAAAAAAGTATAAGCCTCAGCATATATTTGAAGTAGTTTTCTTAGAAAACTGTTATTGTCTTAACACCCTATTAGGGCTACATTATCAAAACATTCCATCTCAAGATTGACTCTTACGTCTCAGAATATTAAATGTAAATATCCAGATATGTTCTATGTCTTTGTAAAACATATCATATGATGGTTATGTAAAGTTTTTTTTTTTTACATATACATGTGTTTATTAGGTTTCCATTTTTTGCCTTCACAAAATTAAAGAGGCTTAAAATTTAATAACAATAACAAATGTTTAAGGACTAGAAACAAAAACCTTGTAAAGAATGAACGAGCATAAATACATTCAGAAAAGAAATCAGAGAATTGCTGCATCAAAATATTAAGCAATAATAGTAATAATAATAATGCAAAGAATGTAACATTTACATTGTCAAATAAGAGTATGTCTATTATAGAATGCTTTGACTCTGAGATTCAGTATGGAGTCATCAGTTAACTTCTTTTTTTTTTTCTCAAAAAATAGACAACTAATATTTATAAATAAAAGTAAAAGATAATTTCAAAAAACAGATCATGCCAAATCTTAAAGACAATAGAAAAAGAAGAAATACTTCAAAATCATTCTACTTGATCTGGGTATATCAGATATTAAAATTGGAGAGAATATACCATTATAAAGGGGAAATTACAAACATATTTCACTTATAAATGAGGATGCAATATCCCAACCAACATATTAACAAGTTGAATTAAAAATTAATGTTTAAGTAATACACTTTGGTCAAAATTAAATCCAATTTATGTGAGCATTAGTCACTATTTTCTTTTCTTGTCTTTTTTTTTTCCTTCTTCTTCTTTTCCTTTCCCTCACCCACTCCCTCCTTCTCTGTCTGATATCCCTTCCCCCAGGCCCCACTGTGTCATTAAGTCATTAATTGTCCTCATATCAAAATTGAATTGAAATTTTGTCCTCATATCAAAATTGAATACAGAGGTCTAGGTTGAGTTCTTTGAGGTTTCTCCATACTTCCTTCCAAAAAGGTTGTATTAGTTTGCAGTCCCAACAGCAGTGGAAAAGTGTTCCCTTCTCTCCACATCCATGCCAGCATCTGCAGGTTTGAGATTTTGTGATATAGGCCATTCTCACTGGGGTTAGATGATATCTCAGGGTGGTTTTAATTTGTATTTCTCTAATAATTAGGGATGATGAGCATTTTTTCATATGTTTGCTGGCCATTCATCTGTCATCTTTAGAGAAGATTCTATTCATCTCTCTTCTCCACTAATGTATGGAATTGTTGGGGTTTTTTCTTGTGGATTAATTGAAGTTCTGTATAGATCCTGGTTGTTAAGCATTTGTCTGATTCAAAATATGTAAATATCCTTTCCCATTGGGTAGGTTGTCAATTTGCTTTGGTTGTTGTCTCCCTGGCTGTAGAGAAGCTTTTCAGTTTAATTAAATCCCATTTGTTTATTATTGCTGTTGTTGCTGTTGCCATGGCAGTCTTCCTCATAAAGTCTTTCCCCAGCAATATCTTCCAGTGTTTTTCATATTCTTTCTTTGAGGATTTTTATTGTTTCATGCCTTAAATTTAAGTCCTTTATCCATCTTGAATCAATTTTTGTGAGTGGAGAAATGTGTGGGTCCAGTTTCAGTCTTTTACATGTGGATATCCAGTTCTCCCAGCACCATTTA
>CAUYPK010018472.1:0-13973 GCA_963574355.1 Loris lydekkerianus
GTTATTTCTTTTCTTCTGCTGGGTTTGGGGTTGGAGTGTTCTTCCTTCTCCAGTTGCTTGAGATGTCCCATTAATGTATTAACTTCCTCTCTTTCTGTTTTTTTGAGGAAGGCTTGCAGTGCTATAAATTTCCCTCTTAGGACTGCCTTTGCAGTATCCCAGAGGTTCTGGTAGTTCGTGTCTTGATTGTTGTTTTGTTCCAAAAATTTGGTGATTTCCTTCTTAATTTCATCTACAACCCATGTATCCTTCAGCATAAGGTTGTTTAGCTTCCATGTTTTGGTATGGGTATGCAGGTTGCTGTTGTTATTTAGTTCAACTTTTATTCCATGATGGTCTAAAGGGATACAAGGAATAATTTCAATTTTTTTAAAAATTTGCTGAGGTTAGATTTGTGGCCTAGGATGTGGTCGATTTTGGAATATGTTTCGTGGGCTTATGAGAAGAATGTGTATTCAGTTTTTTTGAGATGAAATGTTCTGTAGATGTCTGTTAAGTCCAGATATTGAGTGGTTGAGTTTAAATCTAAAATTTCTTTGCTTAGCTTCTTTTTGGAAGATCTATCCAGCACTGCTAAAGGGGTGTTAAAATCTCCAACTACTGTGGAAGTGGAGGAAATTGAGTTGCTCATGTCTATTAGAGTGTCTCTTATAAATTGAGGTGCATTGTGGTTGGGTGCATAAATATTAATAATTGAGATCTCATCATGAGTATTACCTTTAACAAATATGTTGTGTCCTTCCTTATCCTTAATTATTTTGGTTCATTCAAAGCCTATTGCGTCTGTGAACAGGATTGCAATGCCTGCTTTTTTCTGCTTTCTATTAGCCTGGAATATAGATGACTATCCCTTCACCTTGAGTCTATATTTGTCTTTTAATGGAAGGTGAGATTCTTGTATGCATCAGATATCTGGCTTGAGTTTTTGTATTCAGTCAGCCAACCTGTGCCTCTTTAGAGGACAGTTTAAACCATTCACATTATTTGAGAGTATTGATAAGTCTTTCAAGAGTCCAGTGGACATTTTTAATCCTTTTGCAACTGTGAAAGTTTGAATTTGATCAATATTTTCTGGGTGAGTTTACTTTTGTGGTGGAGGATTACGCTAGTCTTTATGGAGGATAGGTCTGAGAATATCCTAGAGAGCTGGTTTAGTTATAGCAAATTTCTTCAACATGTGAATGTTATTGAAGTATTTAATTTCTCCATCATAAATGAAACTCAGTTTAGCTGGGTATAGGATCCTGGGTTGAAAGTTATTTTGTTTTAGGAGATTAAAAGTCGATGACCATCCTTTTCTAGCTTGAAAGGTTTCAGCAGAAAGATTTGCAGTTATTCTAATATTCTTTCCCTTGTAGGTAATGGTTTTCTTTCGTCTGGCAGCTTTCAGAATTTTCTCCTTCATATTAACTTTAGTGAAATTGATTATGATGTGTCTGGGGGATGTCTTATTCAGGTTTAGTCATGCTGGAGTTCTGAAACTTTCTGCTATCTGAATTTCAGAATCTCTTGGCATGTCTGGAAAGTTCTCCTTCATAATCTCATGGAGAAGAGACTCTGTGCCTTGTGAAGCCACTTCATCACTTCTGGGGATCCCTATAAGACGAATGTTGATTTTATTCAAATTATCCCAGAGCTCTCTGAGAGAGTGATCTGTTTTTGCCCTCCATTTATCTTCCTCTTTGAGAGTTTGCCAGCGTTTGAAAACTTTGTCTTCAATGTCGGAAATCCTTTCTTCTGCTAGTTCCATTCTATTACTGAGGGATTCTACTATGTTTCTCAGATCTTTGAGGGATGCAACTTCTTGTCTCAGTGTGTCAAAATCTTTGGTCATTTCATCTTTGAAATTGTTGAATTATTGAGATGTCTTTTGGCTTACTGATTGGAGTTCTAATTCAATCTTATTTGCTATCCAGATTCTGAATTCGATTTCTGACATCTCAGCTTTGTGTTTGTGCATGGGATCTTGTGCTGTGTCTGCCCCATTGATCCTTGGGGGAGTTGATCTACTCTGATTATTCATATTGCCAGAGTTTTTCTGTTGATTTTCCCTCATGATTGTTTTTTACCATTGCCTCTGGCCGTCCTCAGAGTTGGGGAGGTGTCTCTTCAATATTAGACCCCAGTGGGATCACTGTATTGTTGCTGGATCTTTGTAGGGAGTGACCCTGTGTAGTTCCTCTGGGGCTGCTCCAGCTAGGGAGTTCTGGTTGTGGAAGCAGCTCCAGTATGTGACACACCCATGTCCAGTAACAGGGAAGGAGGTGATGTGCACAGTTCTGGGAGTGCCTGGCGCCCAGTGACTTTGGCACAGAGAGCCCAAGGCTCCAGCAGTCTCTGGCCAGGATAAGGGCTCTGTGCAGAGGCAGGGAGGGCTCCAGAGGGCACACGGCTACCAGTATCTTTGGCCAGACAAGCGGGCCAGTGTGGAGGCTGGGAGGACATAGGAGGGAGGACGCAGGGTTGCGCGGCTCTTGTAGTTCCTTGTCAGGGCATGCAGAGTCCCGGTTGGTGCATGGTCATGACACAGCTCTTATGGAGGTCCAAGAAGCACGTAGCCCAGGAGTTTGAGGTTGCTATGAGCTGTGACACCACGGCACTCTACCCAGGGCAAAGCCCGAGGCTCCAATGTGCCAAAACCGTTTCACTCTGCCCCTAAGGATTAAGGCTGTAAGGTAACTCAGTCCTTATCTTTAGGCTGCTCAGTCACTAGGTTACTAGGTCCCGCCTGATCCTTGCTCTGGGACCCTGAGGGCTGAGCGTGCCAGGGCAGTTCTCTCAATGACTCCCTGCAGCCCAGCTCAGCGGCTCTGTCTGGGGCCCCAGACAATGCCCCAAGTTCTACGCACTCCTGCTCAAGCTCTCCCCAAGGCAGTTCAACTGAGTGCCAAGTCCAAAAACACTGAAACAGTTCACAGGTAAGGCCTTTCCGGTTTGCAGTCTCACTGCTGCTTGTAGTTACAGTTGCCAGCGGGATTAGGTTGATCAAATACACACAACCACTTGCCAGTTTTCCACTGTTTTTGTTCTCCTCTTGGGGTCCAGAAGTCCCTTGCTGACTCCCTGTATCCTCAAAGGGATGATTATATGCAGATCCCACTAGCCAGAGATGCCTGGAGTCTTATCTCCCCAGACTCACCATGCCCAGTTGCAGGGAAGCTGTTACTCGGCCACCATCTTTAATCCAAACTGAAAGGTCTACTTTTAGATGTTTAAGGATTCTCTATACGTCTCTCCAAAAAGGCTGCATTAGTTTGCAATCCCACCAGCAGTGTAGAAGTGTTCCCTTCTCTCCACATCCATACCAGCATTTGGTGTTTGGGGGCTTTGTGATGTCGTTTGATCTTGCTGAGGTTAAGAGATATCTTAAAGTGGTTTTGATTTGCATTTCCCTGATGATTAAAGATGATGAGCATTTTTTCCTATGTTTGTTGGCCATTTTTCTGTCATCCTCAGAGAAGTTTCTGTTCAAATCTCTTGCCCATTTATAGAGAGGGTTGTTTACACTTTTCTTATTGTTTAATCTGAGCTCTCTGTAGATTCTAGTTATCAGGCCTTTGTCAGATTCATGACATGCAAAAATCTTCTCCCATTCTGAAGGCTGTCTGTTTGCTTTGTTTGTTTTGCTTTGTTTGTGGTGCAAAAGCTTTTTAGCTTGATCAAATCCTAGTTATTTATTTTTGGTGTTGCCGCAATTGCTAGAGGTATCTTCCTCATAAAGTTTTTTCCCAGGCCAATATCTTCAAGGGTTTTCTCCACACTCTCTTATAGAATATTTATTATTTCGTGTCTTAAATTTAAATATCTTATCCAACGTGAATCGATTTTTGTCAATGGTGAGAGGTGAAGGTCCAGTTTGAGTCTTCTATATGTGGATAACCAGTTGTCCCAGCACCATTTGTTAAATAAGGATTATTTCCCCCATTGCATGTTTTTATTAGGCTTATCAAAGATTAAATGATATGTGGCTGGGTTCATCTCTAGATTCTCTATACTATTCCATAGATCTACAGCTCTATTTTTGTGCCAGTACCATGCTGTTTTGATAACTATAGTCTTGTAATATAACCTATATCTGGCAACATGATGCCTCCAGATTTGTTTTTATTTTTAAGAACTGTATTTGCTATTTAGGTTTCTGGTTCTACACGAATCAAAGTACTATTTTTTCAACTTCTTTAAAGTATAACATTGGTGCTTTGATGGGGATTGCATGAAAGGTATAGATTTCTTTGGGTAGTATGGACATTTTAACAATGTTGATTCTTCCTAGACATGAGCATGTTATGTTCTTCCATTTGTTGACATCTTTTGCTATTTCCTTTCTCAAAGTTTCATAATTCTCTTTATAGAGATCTTTCACATCTTTTGTTAGATATAGTATTCCCAAGTGTTTCATCTTCTTTGGTGCTATCGTAAAAGGAATAGAGTCATTCATCTTATTCTCAGCTTGACAATTGTTGGCATATACAAAGGCTACTGATTTGTGGGTATTGATTTTTGTATCCTGAGACAGTGCTATATTCCTTGATCACTTCTGAGAGCTTTGTAGTTGAGTCCTTGGGGTTTTCCAGGTATAAGATCATGTCATCTGTGAAGAGGGAAGGTTTGACTTCCTCTGTCCCCATTTGGATTCCTTTTATCTCCTTCTCTTGCCTGAGAGTTATGAATTTTTAAGGTGATAAGCATATTACATTGTGTGTGTGTGTGTGTGTGTGTGTGTGTGTGTGTGTATACTATGTTTTGCTAAGATGCAATTGAGGCATCATTTAGGGCATAAGTGTCCAGCACTATTTAGACTACCATTATTGCATAGAGTTTTTTGAATATTTTGTTAGAACATTTATAAAAACGTGCTTAATGTGTTTTTCAGCAACAAGGAACCAGATTTTCAAATTAGTCCCTCTGCTAGAAACCCCCCTATGCACCCTAGCTCACTTCTGCCTGGCCATACATTCTCATTTACAGTTATAGGTATCCAGATCAGGCTTGCTCAAGATTAATTTGCAGCAAAGTATGACAGGAACAAATGTAGGTATCTGTGATTTGGGCAGTACTTCTTTGGGGGTCAGGATCAAGGTCAAGTGTCTTACTTTGTTCTCTGGCCTTGTTTGCTTAGGTAAGGATAGCCTTGCTGATTTTTTGACCCTTAATCATCTGTTGTTGTTCTATGAACATTTTTACTATTCATAGTTGCTAACTTGTCTTCTTCTAAAGGTCTTGTCTACCTTTTTTATTAAGGTGTGACCCACATGATACAAATGCAAATAAAATAGATATGTATTCAGTGGAATGTAAGCCTACTGCTTTTAGCTAATCCCACTGTCCCCTAGTTCCCTCTTATAGAGGCAACTGCTTCCTTCTTGTGAGTCCTTTCAGAGTGAGTCTGTGTGCACATAAGTACAAATACAGTTGTTTGTATTGGTCTTGTAGCCTCCCATCTAGCTCTGCCCACAAGTCTGTGTGGCCTTTTGTTTATTCTAAGCTCCTACAATAGTTCATTTCCCTGGAGCCAACCCTCTCTGCTAACTTGTCCTGTCTTCACTATTTCTAACTGCTCACCTGTTCTCAACCTGCCACCCTGACACAGTAAGACCTTAATCTGGGACAGGAAGAAGTGGAAATGTTAATTTAGAAAGAGGAAAGCATTCTATTCTATTTCTATTTCCATTCCATATTTTCTAGCTCTGTAAAACTAAATTATGCCTGTTCATCTGCTACTGACTCACTGTATTCCATGAGCAAGCCATTTGCATTTTTCTTCACAACAACATTTTTCTCCTCAGTATGCTGTGGCAACTAATGTTTTAAGATTCTCAGAAAAAGTCATAATAATAAAACCTTCCCATCCTAAGTATCTAAAAATTGAATTGACACCAAAGCATAGGGAAGTACTACTCAAAAGCTAAACATTTTACAAACTCAGCAGTACCACATTGAAGATTAAACCCTATAGGTTGGAAATTCATTTAGGGCACATTTGCATTCTGTGTTTTCAGATGTGGCCACATACACAGTTCATCTGATACACCACTGCAGAATACAATGTGTGGAAGTATTTAGAATATGGTAGCATTGCACCAATAAGGAAGCAATTAATTTTATCTGGGAATGTGTGAAAAGGGAGTAAAGGAGGAAATGAGCCCACAGAATTTTAGTTGGAAAGGGCCTCAAAGATCAGCTATACTAGGCAAAGTTTGTGGTACCTTTGGCTGTATCTCTAACAAATGGTTGTCTAGCCTCTGTTCTGAAGACTTCCATTGAAAGAGGACTGATTCTATCTTCAGGAAGCTTATTCCATCTTTAGGCTACTTTATTAGAAAGCTCTTCTTTAGGCTTCCCCCACTAACATCTATCAACTAGTATCTTTTACCTACTTGGTCCTAGATTAAACATCCTGTGGCCACACAGGCCATGTCAAATTCTTTTCCAGTTTAAGAGCTCTTTATATACTTAAAAGTAGTTCTCATAAACTACTTTGTCTGGAGTAAGCACTTAAAGTTCCTTCAGTAGTCATCCAGTGACATTGTATCCCACCCACCCATCTTCTCTGAGGACACAAAATGTGTTAGTTTCTTCTCTTGTGTCTGTGTGTCCATATAGGTTCAATGAGGTGTGTGTGAAAGGAACTGCAAATTAAAAGAAACCTGAAAAAGGTCAGATGTGAAAGTATTTGAGAATAAGATAATTAAAAGACCATCAGGTCACACAACTTCAGAAGCTTAAGTCTTGAAGGAGTTAGGCTGATAATGATGCCCCAACATGAGAAAACTAAGCATGACCCTCACCATGGCTTGTAGAATGAAAATCTGAGGAAACCATGGACTCTAATGTAGGAAGGGCCTTTACAGATCAGCCAATAAAAGTCCATCATTTTAAAGATGGGGTGACTGAGGTTTGAAGAGGCAAGGGACATGATCAATGTCCTCCAGCTAGTAAGTGGCAAAGCAAAGACTAATTCAGGCATTTTGATTCCCAATTCAGTGCTTTTCTGCATGTGTTTTCTTAACTTGTGAAACACGGAAGAGCCAGCTAATAAAAAATATCTTTTTATCACCTGCTGTGCTGTCAGCAAATTTCACTCAGAAATATATTTTATACATTATGGAATTATATGAGAAAGCTCTTAAGATTCTTGGATTGATCTCCAAAGCATCCCTGCCATAATCACCCAAAACTTACAACTTTGTGTCTTTTTGAGTTTTTATTGATGTGAGCATCACTTGCCATTATTTCAAGGAATTTGTGCACTGAATGTCTTAATAACATGGATACAACATGAGAATGTAAATAAGACATGTAGGAATAAGAATGGAAATATTGCCTGTCTTTATCTGTTGGTATTGTGACAAAAGAATACTTGAAACTGGAAAATTTATAAAGAAAAAAAGATTTATTTGGCTCACAGTTCTGCAGGCTATACAAGAAGCATGGCGCCGGCTTCTGCTTCTGGCTGAGAAACTCAGGCTACTTCCACTAATGGCAGAGGCCAAGGGGAGCCAGCGTGGGCAGATCCTATGCGAGAGAGGAAGCAAGAGAGAGAGGAGGAGGTACCAGGTTCTTTTCAACAACCAGTTCTTGTGGGAGCTAAAAATGAGAATTCACTCACATTTCTGTGAGAATGGCACCAAATCATTCATGAGGGATCTACTGCCATGAGCCAAACACTTCACACCAGGCCCCACCTCCAACATTGGAGATCAAATTTCAAGATGAGACTTAGAGGGGTCAAATATCCAAATCATAGCATTGGCCAATAATACATATTATTGTGTGATAAAGCACTGATGTCATGTAATCATACTATTATGCTGGTCTAAATAGAAACGCAAAAATGGCCAAATTCTTCCTGACATGCACAATGTATGTGGGTGTCAAGCACTAGAAATGGGGAGATACAGGCACACAGTGGACATTTATTTGAAAAACAGACAGTTCCAATCTCTAGAATTCACATTTATGTTGCCTCCCCAAAGGTCACAATAGTAGGTTTCCCATGAGTGTAGGTCTCTCTCAAGTTGAGGACTTCCTGGCAGAAACTGTACTGACTTAGGTTAGCCATTGGCCTCATGTAAGGATGACCCACTCCTGCTTCTGTCCCAGCGAAGGACTTTCAGAGCCATGTGAGGATTCAGCCATGTGATCAAGTGAAAGTCTTCAAGTTTAAAGGCAGTCACTTACAGCTGAGTCTGCCAGCCCAGACTAAATGTAACACAGTGCATAAGCTCTGAAGTCATTTTTACCAGAAACCAATGTTTCTTTACAAGGATGTATCCTTTGCCAATTTGTATGTACACGAATGGAACAACTTCAGTAGTTGCTGTATGAATGACTTTTTTTGAAAAGTTCACTTAAATGCAGACACAGATCTTATTTTCTAGAAAGCCTGAACCCATAAAACATTGCAAATTTGAAGGGAAAATTTAACATTTGAGATAAAGGATTATATTAAACCCACTAAATGCCCTTTAAAAAGTGAATCTAGCTCTACCTTTTCATCCTATAAGATAGTATGCCATTACATAGCCTGCCCATAATTTATACTGTATTGAGTCTATTGTCACAACTTTGGAAATACTCTGTCATATATATTTATGATGGCCCATAAATGTTCAGAATAACATTTAGAGACCAAGTCACTATTCAGACTCCAGAAAATAAAGAGCTGTGTAGAAAGGGTAGACCCCAATGTGTAGACCTAAGAAATTTTCCTAAGACAATTTCTTTTGAAAATCAAGTAAAAGAGATCCTTAAATAATAGTAGTTCCAAATAGAAATTAAAAATGGAAAGCTGTGTAGCCCAAAGTGATAAATTTATTTGGAAGCCTTCATTTTTTCCTGTCTAGGAATCCTCAAATGGTTATGTTCTTAAAAAGAATTGACACACAAGCATCCAGCTACACTAGGCATTGGGATTCTCTTGATGAGCAGATGACAGCTTTGGCATATTAGTGTGTTCTGATGTGTAACTCTCAGTTCTAGATCTTGATGCTGACAGCATCAGGTTAGTACCTTGGGACTTAGGGATCAGTTGTACTGGTGCCAAATGGGGAGTCCGTATGCTGTCTAACCCAGACTAGTTAAGTGGCTTTGTTCCTAGGAGGGACTGGGAGAGAATGTGACTGTTTTACTCCCGTTTTCCTCATCCTGCATCAGAAACAAAACACAAAGTTGGCTGGAATCAGTTTTAGCATTTCCCACAGCTGCTGAACTCTGATTTAACAAGATACTATAACTATAGCAACAGGGAAATATTGGAATTTCGAGATTAACGTGCTACTGAAAGTTGCTATATATAGCACACTTTGTGGTGGGGTGCATATTATAGGAATTTCCTTTATTTTTTAAATCAAAAAGTCAGGCTTTAGAAATAAAGTTAATTTATTATATATGTTGGCCGCTGAAGTCTCCCTACTACCTTGATCTATCTCGATAAATGTGTGTTTTTAAACCCAGTGATATAAATCAGCTTGATTGTCCAAGGCACAGATGGAAATTGGGATGTCATAAAGCTATCTTCAGATTTGTGTGGGTGTTGGAATATTCATCTTTGGAGTTTAGTGGAAAGAACCTGGGACTGGAAGGCAGGAAATCTAATCCCCAGTCTCTATGATTGAACCATTATGTGATCTTCGGAAGGTCTTATGTTCCTCCCTTTTTTTTTTTAATTTCTAATTAATATGAGGATACATATGATTAGGTTACATAGTGTGCTTTTGTAAGGTTAAAGTCTGAGTTGTAGTCAGGACATTTGCCATATATACATGCAATGTACCTGTTGAGCAGGAACTTACCCAACCCCTTCCCCCATCCCTTTATTTGAACTGAATTGAATTTTTCTGTCATATGAACATGTACTTGTTAATATGCTAGTTTCAGTTTAGTACAGAGTACACATGATGCTTGTTTTACATTCTTGTGAAACTTCACTTAAGAAAATATTCTCCAACTGTGTCTAGGTTGTTACAAAAGTTACAAAATCTCCATCTTCTTTATGGCTGAGTAGTACTCCATGGTATACATAAAACATTATTTATTAATCCATTCATGTATTGAAGGGCACTTGGGCTATTTCCACAACTTTGTCATTGTGAATTGTGTTATTATAAAAATTCAAACGCAAATGTCCTTATGGTAATTTTTTTTTTTTTTCTTTTGGGTAGATCCTTAGTAATGGAATTGCAGGATCAAAGGGAAGGTATACTTTTAGTTCTTTTAGGATTCTGTTATTTCTTTCCAGTAGGCTGTCCTAGTGTATAGTCCCACCAAGAATGCATGAGTGTTCCCTTCTCTCTGCACCCATGCCTACATCTGTTGCTTTGCTTTGGTCAGACTCGGGTTATCCATTTTTTTTTAATGCTGGGAGTTGAACTCTTCAGTGCTCCCATTCTAGGATTTTGAAATAGTTCCCTCTGATGTGGCCATAGAGGATACTTACTGATGCCCTGTGGGACAAGAGAGATCCACATCCCAGGATTCCTAGATCAGAGTTTTGTTTTGTTTTGACAGGCTTTCCTCTGGTTATAGAATCAGTCCACTCCACAAGCCCTGTAATGAGCCTATAGGCTTTATACTCTCTCAGTTCTCCTTTCCCCACAACTGAGCCTATGTGGCTCTTAGAATTAGTTCTGGCATCCTACCTTACCCCACCTAGCAAGGCTCTCAGCCCCATCCAGTGGGGACATTGCTGTGTCACTCATGCATGGGCCTTCCTGACACATTATTAGTCTCTATTTCTCACCTTTTATTGTAGACTCTCAACTCAAAGCCATCATGGTCTGCCTGGTCTCTGGGTTTTAGAGTTCCCCAGGCTGCTCTATTCTAACCCCAGCCGAATTTCAGTGGTGGCCTACAAAGACTATATTGGGCAGGTTGAGCTACCTGAGCCTATCTTTGTGGGTCCATACCTCCCGATGAAAGCTCTTGTGTCCAGTTTTTCACCCACTATGCACTAATTAACAATTAGCCTTCTGAAATTTTACAGTAACTATTTTGTAGGCTAAATTCAAGTTAAGATTCTGAGATTGATGATGAGGAAGCATTTTCATATCTCTGTAGTCTAAAATAGGGAGAGGGATATTAGAAATTCTTGAGCCAGGAAGAGAAAGTTAGGTGAAAGGTGGTAAGTATCTTCGTGATCTTTATGGAAACAAAGTTACATATGAATCCAAGGTGGAGTTGCTATTAGTAGTATTCATCTCAGTAGTATTCAGCTCCTGTCAAAGGTGCTTCTGGCTTTTTGAAATAACCCAGAGTTCCAGCCCCATAACAGAGGCATATATACTGATTAGCTGTGTGTCCTCGTGCTGAGGACTTACTCTTTCTGAACCTCAATTTTATTATCTGTCAAACAGGCTTTGTGTAAATGATATCTTTGTTTATTTATAAGCTCTTAGGTGGTGCGAAGGAATATCAGTTACTGGGTAGTGGATGTGAAAGTGTTTTAAAAACTATAATGCACATAAAGGTTAACCAGTCTTCCTTCCTCTACATCTAGGCTTCACAGACGTGAAACCTCCTGCCCAGTGTTGATGGACAGTGAAGATTGGAATCAATGTCCCAAGGGAACAGCAGATCAGAAGGGCCTTACATAGAGCTAGAATACATAAAGCTTAGTGCTTTGGGGAGCCAGCAGAGCTGATACATGAGCAAGTTGGAAAGAGAGAAATTTCCTGAGCTAGAGTACAGAGGTTACTGGCTTCTTTTTGTTTAGTGGGTGCTGTTGCTGGTCTAGCAGTTAAATCCAAGCAGTAGAGAGGTAGACCAAATGTGAGAGACTATTATTATAAGGTTTGGCAGGATTTAGGGAATAGGCAGAGGGTACAAAGCCTGTGTCAGCTTGTGCAAGGTAAAGTAGTTCAGAGAATTATAGTAAGTGGTCTAGATGAGCAGCAAAAGCAGGCTGTATATGGGTACTGCAATGGTTTTATTTGTCAACTTGGCAATGACGCCCAGTTGTTTGATAAAACGCTCACTAGTCTAGATATTGCTATGAGGGGGTATTTTTAGATGAGATTAACATTTAAATAAATTGAATTTAAGTGAAACATCACTCTCCATAGTGTGGTGGGCCTTATCCAGTAGTTGAATGCCTTATGAGCAAAGACTGAGATTTTCCAAAGACGAAATTCAGCCTAAAAGCTGTAATTTAAAAACCCTGCTTGAGTTTCTAGACTGCCTCTTCTGCCCTGAGAATTTTGAACTCCACATTTCAAATGCATTCTTACCTGAGTTTCTAGCCTATTGGCCTTTGCTAGAAATTTCAGACATACCAGCCCCCACAATCACATGAACTGATTCCCTAAAACAAATCCATCTCTTTGTCTCTCTCTTAAGATACATAGTAGAATTTCTGGGGTTTTTTTGTTTTGTTTTGTTTTGTTTTGCATTTGTTGAGATATGTTTTGTGGCCTAAGATGTAATCAGTCTTGGAGAATGTTTTGTATGCTGATGAGAATAATGTACATATAGTAGTTTTGGGGTATAATGTTCTGGAAGTGTCTGTCCATTTGCTCTAGAGTCTCATTCATATATATATGAATATATATATATATATATATACTATCTGGAAAGTATTCAGCCCATGCAATATGCAGTAGGAAAAACAGACACATAGATGCTAGAACTTTACACACACACATGTACACAGGGTACCAAAAAATGTATACACACTTTTTTTTTTTCTTTTTGAGACAGAGTCTCACTATGTCACCCTCGGTAGAGTGCTGTGCTGTCACAGCTCACAGCAAGCTCAAACTCTTTTTATTTATTTCTTTATTTATTTTATTTATTTATTTTTTATTGTTAAATCATAGCTGTGTACATTAGTGCAATCTCCTGTACCCATTCTAAGATGCACCATAGATGTGGCCCCACCCATTACCCTCCCTCCCCGAAAACCTCCCCCCTCCCTTCCCCTTCCTTGGCCCTCTCCCCATAGTCTTGTGCTATAGTTGGGTTATAGCCTTCATGTGAAAGCTATAATTCAGCTCCATAGTAGGGTTGGGTACATTGGATACTTTTTCTTCCATTCCTGAAATACTTTGCTAAGAAGAATATGTTCCAGCTCCATCCATGTAAACATGAAAGAGGTAAAGTCTCCATCGTTCTTTAAGGCTGCATAGTATTCCATAGTGTACATGTACCACAATTTCCTAGTCCATTCGTGGGTCTATGGGCACTTGGGCTTCTTCAATGACTTAGCAATTATGAATTGGGCTGCAATAAACATTCTGGTACAGATGTCTTTGTTATATTGTGACTTTTGGTCTGGGTTTAAACCTAGTAAAAGGAATTATAGGATCGAATGGCAGGTCTATTTTTAGGTCTCCAAACATCTTTCCAGAAGGGATGTATTAGTGGGCATTCCCACCAGCAGTGCAGAAGTGTGCCCTTTCCTCCACATCCATGCCAACATTTCTGGTTTTGGGATTTTGTTATGTGGGCTACTCTTACTGGGGTTAGGTGATATCTCAGAGAACTTTTGATTTGCATTTCTCTGATGATTAAGGATGACGAGATTTTTTTCATGTGTTTCCAAATTTTGCGTTTGTCTTCTTTAAAGAAGTTTCTCCTTAAGTCCCTTGCCCACCCTGAAATAGGGTCATGTGTTCTTTCTTGCTAATAAATTTGAGTTCTCTGCGGTTTCTGGTTATTAGACCTTTATTGGAGGTATAACCTGCAAAAATTTTCTCCCATTCTGAGGGCTGTCTGCTTGCTTTACTCACTATCTTCTTGGCAGTGCAGAAGCTTTTTAGTTTGATCAGGTCCCAATAGTGTATTTTTGATACTGCTTCAATCCCTGGGGAGTCCTCCTCATAAAATATTCACCGAGGCCGATTCCTTCAAGAGTTTTCCCTGCACTTTCTTCAAGTATTTTTATAGTTTCATGTCTTAGGTTTAAATCTTTTATCCAGTGAGAGTCTATCTTAGTTAATGGTGAAAGGTGTGGGTCCAGTTTCAATCTTCTACAG